>PVKS010000975.1:0-159633 GCA_004027875.1 Aplodontia rufa
TACAACAAGCCAAGTAAATGCAAAACATGTCTAATTGGTTCATGAATTAAATATATGTGTATACGTATCTATACATGCATTGTGCATGCCAATGTCCTACCAAGTAACAAGAGTCATTCTCCACTTCTTGTGGGCACTTTTAGTCTCCACAGAAAATCTTTTAGAGCCTCTCTCATCACATGATGCCCTAGATGGAAGGAAAAAAGTCTCAAACTGTGACAACCACCACCCCCAACACACTGCCAAGGATTCTGACAATTCTCCCTTTCTCTATTCCTCTTCTTATATAAACTGGGGAGAGGTGATCAAAAAACTGGATTTGCCACCAACTCTGGCAGTCAGGAAGAAGCTACATTTTTTAAGAGAGAAAATTAGAGAGAGAGAAAGAAAATCAATTTTATTGATTTTATTTTATTGGCTACAGCTGGTAGGGGATTAACTCACTAATTGGGTTAAGACTTTTCTAACCTGATCATTTCACCTCAGCCTTCCCAAATTGTCAATATGAGCTTTGGGGGGACACCTCACATTCAAACCATAACATATGGTTATTAGTATTTTTTTTCTTCAAGTTTGTCAAAACCTGTTCATTTACTCCCCTCTGTACATGGGTGGAGGGGAATGGTTCTGCCAAGTTGCCCTGCCAACCTTACATGTATCCACAAGGCCAAAAAGACAAGTCTTAACCAGTTAGCCTACACCTGGGCAAAGCATTCAATGATCCTCCCAGAACATGTGAACATGAAGACTTATGGAGAACTATTACAAGGCAATTTCCTACTCAACTCCTTATCCTCCTGGGAGGCTATCATGAGGCAGTTCTCTCCACATTCTAGGTTCTGATAAGTATGAGTCCTTCCCTCTCACCTTCTTTAGAGCAGACCTATAAGCTTTAAGAATGCTTAGTTGCAGGGGTTGGAGTGGTGGCTCAGCGGTTTTGGTGCTTGCCTGGCAAGTATGAGGACCCAGGTTCCAAACCTCAGCACCACTTACACAACTAAGTGTTTGAACAACTAATGTCATGTGAAAAACTAAATAAAATTGTTCCTTTTTCTCTGTCTCTCTCACTGTCCCTTGCTCTTTAAAAAAAAAAAACTGCTTAGTTGCAGATGGCCTCAGCTCCTCAGCAAGAGTGTGTCATTTCACACATTTACAGACATCCCCTTTAGTGCTGACACCGTCTTCATTTCGTTATCTCTGTAAGTAATAAAGAACTGTTTTCTTCATGGCCAAAGTTTCAGGATTTTTCTTATAAGTTCTAATTTGAAATAAAATTTCTTTTTCAAACTTTAGCAAACTGTCTTGGTGGCAAGGTATTTAGTTCACACTAGAGAGTAATGAGAAGTTGCTAGAGGGAGTGTGAGGAGCTGGGAACTCTGTGGACAACACATTTATCCATGGAATAGGTCTCAAGGTTAGGTAAGGCTGTCTTTTCCCATTTCTGTCCCAGTGCTAAACCTCTTCAGCTCCTCACCAGGCTAACTTGCTTAGAGACCCACACCTTTGTAAGCCCCTTACAATCTCCAGGGGAAAGGGAAGCTGGGTGGGCACATACATAAAGGACTGAAGAGAGACCATGGATACCAATGCAACCCCAAAATGCAGAGTGGAAGAAGTAACACGTAAAGAAACCACTGATACAGTGTGGCCCACAAAGTGAGTGAGACCAACTTAGTGAGACCCTGCTGTCTCAAGAGTAAAAAGGACTGGTAATGTAGTTTCAGAAGACACCACTTCTAAAGAAAAGAAGTGATATGAAGGAGAAACACACTTTCAGTGCTTGATGGTGAAAATAAAGAAGGAAATACAAGGACAAAATTAAGAGTCCCCCAGAAATTAAAGAGAATCACAAAATCTGAAGTCATCAACCTGTGCTTTCTCCTCCATCTCCCACAAAGAAAGGACTTGTATTACCAGGAGAGGGTGCATTCTGTTCTTCCAACACAAGAGGGCACTCGTGAACTAAGAAACCTGGTAAAGCGCCCAAACTCCTGCCTCACTTGCAATTGCTGACGGTAAATAAAACATTTCAAAATACTCAGAAAATGGTAGGCACAACATTGTGTGAATAAAAATAAAAATAGGTATTAAAAATTTAACCATGAAATCAGAAACTGAAACACAACACTCCAAGCTAAACAACCTTAAACAAGCTCTTGGTAACTGAAAAAATACTGTGAATCAGAAAAGTCACTCAGAAATTGACAAACATGAAAAAGAATAAGAAAAGAGTTGGTTAAAAGCCAGGTACTGGGGCTGGAGCAGTGGCTCTGTGGTTAAGGTGTTTGCTTGGCAAGCACGAGGACCCGAGTTCTAAACCCCAACACCACATACACAACTAAGTGTTGGAGCAACAAAGGCCAGATGAAAAGCTCAATAAAGTTGTTTCTCTCTTTCTCACTCTCTCTATATCTCACTGTCCTCTTTCTTTAAAAAAAAAAAAGGCCAGGTACTGTCAATGAAAAAAATTTTTTTTCAGAAAAATGAGAAGACTAAATTTATAAGACGTACAAAGGGGAAATATTTTAATTAAAATATTGCATTAAGGAAAAGAATTAAAATAGCTCAGAAAATAAAAATCCATAGCGATGGACTCGAGAATCTTGGAATTTTGTATCAGTGGGGTCTTGAAAGCAATCCACAAGAGAACTGACAAAACATGGGTAATCAATAAATTGTAGTAATCCCTGTCAACAGTCTATTTGAAAAAAAAAGATGAAAAAATAAATAAAAATAGAATATTAGAAAGTATGTAACGTAACATTTCACATCTGCCTGGATTATTTAAGTACCATGTATGGTTTGAAGTAAAAAATAAAAGGAAAATGTTAAATGGAAAAAAAAATCCAGAAAGAAGTAAGAAAAGTTAGTGAGAACGTGGCCTATACGGGGCAAAGAAAATCCAACACGAGCTACGGTTCCTGGAGAAGAAAATAATGGAACAGATGTAATATTCAAAACTGCAATATAAGAAATCTTATATTCTTATAATTCTACACACCCAGAGGGTCTTCGGAGAGCCCACGGAAATTGATCTGGAACTCTGAAGTGTATCTTAGAAAAACAATTAGATTTCTAAGAAAAAAATCCCCTGGGCCTCAGACAAAAAGGAAAGCGCAATGGTAATATTTGAACGAAAGGCAGCTATTAGTAACTCTCAAGTTAATTCCAAAAGCTAAGTCTTGGGGCGGGGGATTGCACTCCGGGAAGCCCTGCTCCCTTCGACCGCGGGAAAGCTGCTGAACTTCGCGGGCAGCGGTGCTTCGCGAGGCTCCGGAGAGAAGGGGTTTCAGAACTCTCTCCGGGGTCGGTTACTGAGAAACCGAGATAGAGGAGGCGTCCTAAAACGCTCCCTCCACGGCTGGTTACCTCGGGAATAAAGAAGGCGGCGGCAAGAAGACTGGGGAGCGCCCGCGGGTCTCGAACCGCCCGTGGCTCGAGCCACAGGAGATTGTAGTTGCTCTGTCGAAGGAACCGCTGAGCTAGAGCCAGTCCGGAAGCCTGGGCTCGGATTTTACTTTCTTGACTTGTGCAAAGGACGCGCGTCACAGAGCGAGTCACGCTCCGAGCGCTCCAGGTGACTCGGCTTCCCGCGTCCGATCCGCTCGCACCACCAGAACGCTCTTCTCGCCACCGCAGCAGAGGCGTTCCAGGTTACTCTTCGGCCAGCTCTCTTCCGCACCGGTGTCCGGGCTCTTCCCTGTCCTCTCGTAGCTACCTGCGGTCGCCGTGCTCCCACAACCACACGCGGGTCGATCAACTTTTGCCACTCTGTGGTGATCAACTCTTTCAGGGAAGCGGAAGCTTTACAAGCTGTAAACTGTATTTCAGGCCTCATTTTGGAACTTGGCTGCTTAACCACATAAAATCCCACATTCCCTCTCCAAAAGTTAGGTATTTCTAGTATCATTTCCTCTATTACTGTTTTCTAAAATTATTTTAACCACAAAAACACCTGTTCCTTTACCTGCAATGTAAATTGCTAACTTTCCTCAAAATTCCTGTTTTCTCCAGTTAGCCATTGTTAATATTTTAGTGAATCCTCCAAGTCCTTTTCCTCAATCTGTATGCATAACTGTACACACAATATAGTTTTTTGTTATTTTACAAGGCTGAGGATCACAATATAATGATTTTTTTTCCTTTAACTTACTGAAAATCTGTTGGATATTCTTTTTGTTTACTTAATAGTGTCTTGTGGTGCTTTCCTATCAGTACATATGAGACCTAATTCACACATTTTGTAATGCCTGCATGATATTCAAGTATAAATGTACTAGTCGTTGGTGTTAGCTATCATAAGAGCTACTGTGAATATCCTTATACATGTACACATACACAAATGTTATTTATATGTATTTGAATTTGTACTGCTGGGGATCAAACCTAGGGTCTTGACTTCCCTTGACTTCTCACTCCCTACATCATCAGCTCTGAGCATCCATGCCTTATAGGCCACACAGCCTTTCCCCGTTCAGATTTGCAATTAATCTACATGGTTGAAAGTCTGATGTTAACAGCCACTTGGTTGTGTTCAAAATCACCAAGGGATTGCCTGTGAAGGGTACTGAGTGAGCCAGGTCACCAGGAGCTTCCTTCAGTCTTTTAAAATTACTCCTGTGGTGCCCACCGAAGGTCTGGAACTTCCCATTTCATTGGGCTCTTGTTAATTTCCAAATGCTTAAGAGCCTTTTTTCCAGACCTGTGGAAGGAAAGCTTGTCTGCCCCTTTTACCAAACGTATCAGGAAAATAACCTCCCCAGCAGCCTACCACTCTCAGAAGTAGGTGTGAAAATACTCCAGCTCCCTTACCTCCCCCAGGTATAATTATGAAACCCATGTTCTATGTTATTCTATGCTGAGTTCCACATCATGAGGCCCCACTTGTTCACACTGGTAGCTGAGTAATTGATCCCTCCTGTTTCAAACCTTTACTCTCCTACACAGTAAAGTCAATGACTTGCACTGAATCCCTGCTCCAGATCTGCTTCTGAATACTGACATCTACCATGTACCTGGCAATTGATGTACATTAATTGATAGAACTTGCTTAGAAGTAAAGACTGTCCCTGAGAGTTAATTCATAACATGGATCATAGCAGACATATGCGATGTCACCTCTAAAATAAAGACTCCTGGTCACAAGGCTATGACCAAATAAGTTATTTGCCTCCACGATGTAGAAACACAAAAAGGGGGACGGGGTAGTTGACAGGTGCAAATATGAGCAGAGCTGATACGAGGTTATCACTGAACTCAGTAGAGAGCACCTTGCCCTCTGGGTGCTCTCCTTTCTGAGAACAGGTTGTTCAGGGCCTATTAACTTGATGTCCTTGACCACTGGAATCACACATCCATACCTTCTTATTCTGACCTGTTTACATACTGCTACCTAAGCACTTTAAATAGCACTTTCACCATAACTTCTGGGACTTACATATAGGCAGTTACAGGTATATTCCTCAACTAGAATGCAAAGTTGCCAATCATTTTATAAAGATCGAAAACGTTAAGTTCCTCTTCCAGAGATCTGAGTAACCTGGGATTGTTCTTGGTTTCCTGAGTTTTCATACCATTTGCTGCCTCACCCTTTCCAAGCCACCACCTTAAGCCCCTCTGAACATCCATTACCTATCTAGATCCCTTCAAGCCAGAGCTGGACATGGTTGCACATGCCTGTAATCCCAAGAGCTCAGAAGGCTGAAGCAGGATTCCAAGTTCAAAGCAATTTAGCAAGCCCCTGACTACAAAATAAAAAATAAGAGCTGGAGATGTGGTTAAGCACCCCTGGGTTCAATCCCCAGAAAAAAAAAAAAAGACTCGGCCAGGCATGATAGCATATGCCTGTAACCCTTGCTACTCAAGATTAAGGCAGGAATATCCCAAGATCAAGGCCAGCCTTAACAATTTAGCAAGACCCCATCTAAAAAAGGACTGGGATATAGCTCAGTGGTAGAGCATGAGTGGATTCAATTCCCAGTACTGGGGTGAGGGGGGCATCTCAGATCACTTACAAACCCCAAGAGGGTTTAGAAAACCTGGAATTCACAATTGCCTTTTAGTAGAGATGAACATAAGATTCCACTGTACTAGAGAGGGAGAGAAATCATTTGAAGCTGAATTGAATCAGATGGTATCCAAAAGAAATGAGTATTGTACCTCAGAAGGAACTCCCATCATTGATACATCCAGCCTGCCTTGAAGAGTAGACACCATAGACTTTTACCCAAGGCCCGGCAAGAAAAGCAACCACTGAACTACCCCCAACCAGCTAACACTGCATCTAAAACTTTGAACCAAAAGATGGACAGATTCTTTGTTCCCAGTAGCCAGATTCAGTATCAGGATTAATCAGGCAAAAGGCATGCCTGATGGCAAGACAATCTAGTACAGAAGCCCAAACACAACGCTTTGCAGGACCAACAGTGGTCCAGATACCACAGAAAGGTAAAGAGCTAGACGGGACAGAGAATGCCCTTAACACAAATATAACTTCCCCTTTTAGGGTACAGAACCAGCAAATGTAGTTTCATAAGTTATCTATTTACATGTATTTTTGTGTAATACATGTAAATAGATAACTTATGTGCACCATGTGCACAACTCTCTGCACAGCACCTGATTCAGATCAGTTTTTGTTTTGTTTTTAGCCAGTCTTTGCTATTTATTCTTAAGTCAGACCATGGTAGCGAAGGCAGCTTCTTGTAGGTGGTTCTCAGTGGGGGTGATGGGGAGGCAATTTGCCCACCCCCAAAGACAAAGACATTTTCAGTTGTCACAAACCAGAGGTAGCGTTACTTGCTACTGATTAATAGTAGGTAGAGGCCAGGGATGCTGTTAAATATCCTACAATGCCCAGAACAGCCTCTAAAACACTTATTTGGCCCAAAATGCCAACAATGCTAAGGCTGAGTTAACTTGGTGCTTAGCCCAACTGCTGATAAAAAAAAAAAACTTGAAGTTCAACCCTGACTTCTGCTGTTCAAGATCAGAGGCAGCTAAAATCACAGGAAGTTTTGTCTAGACTCCTCTGGACATAAGATCCTACATCAGAGGAAAAGAGATCATGCTGTAGGAACATAGGTTAATATCAACTAAAATGTAAGAGATCAAATGAAGAAAGAAGGCTCAATGTGGAAATCCTCAGTGTAGGAAGGAAAAACATACACAGGAAAAGAATATGGAATGTTCCCACCAAATGTGAAAGAGGCCCAGTCAATGCCATTTATTATACATGTTGAACAGCTCTGAGACCCAAGGGCTCCCACAGTGAATTTGTTTGCTTGGTTGTATTTTTTATTTTTTGGTTGGTTTTTGTTTGTTTGTTTTCCATTTTCCTTTTTTGCATCAAACAGGTTCTTCCAAGAACCTGCTCACAAGGAAGACAAAAACAGAAATCTTCAGTAAAATGAAACAAACTGGAGAAGCTAAAACAGTCCACATGTGAAGAACAATGTTAAAAAACTCACCAGACACAAACCACACCAAACACTCATCCCATTTAATTTCCTGTTACATGCGCTAAGGAAGCCAAGAACATCAGGCCCCAAGGCAAAAATGCCCTGAGATTCTAGTTCAGGCTTCCCTCTTTGTGACAGAATCATGCACACAATCCATACATACCATTGACCCAGGCAGAAGTACACATGCATGCACAGAAGGAGGTCAGAGAACCACAGAGCAGAGTGGGAGGCAGGGCCGGTCAAGAATATGTCATCAGCTGGAATATGGGGACCCAGAGACCCCTTCTGTTGAACAAGTCAAAATTAAAACAAAGGCAGAACACAGGATAAAGATAGGATGCTATGACAAGAAGTTGAACAGATGAAGAGGTAAAGATGCAGAGGGAGTTTTGGGAAAGCAGTCTCAGAAAGGGAGGCCTTTCTTTATTGGGAACTCAGATGGACAGAGGTCTTGTGACTCTGGTGATATACTGAAACTAAAGGAACATGCCACAGCATTACCTCTGCATCCTGTGCCCTCTTCCATGGTAGAGGGAAACCACAAACACCCATTGTTTAGCTCTGCCCATTAACGCTCTTAAGGACTTTCCCCAGTACCCAAAAAGAAATGATCCCCCTAACACACACACAAAGTTAGGTCCAGCATAGGCCAAGTTAGGCCAAACACAGAAAGCCTCAGTAACTCTTCTTGGTGGAACCAAAGCCAGAGAAGCCCATCACAGCTGCCATCTCATCGTCCTCTTCAAATGTCAAATCTTCCTCGGCCCTCCTTTTCTTTTCCTTCTGTTTCTCTTTCTTATACGCTTTAGCCTTTTCCTCCTGGGGGAAGAATAGAAATCACTCAAAAAAAAGTTCAGACTCGAGCCAAATGTTGTCAAAAAGAGATATGGGCGCCTCAAGCCTCCTATCTATCTTTAGGAGAAAGTAAAATAAAATCTCAAGGGCAGGGGCTGGAGCCGTGGCTCAGCAGTTGCAGTGCTTTCCTGGCATGTACAAGTACCCAAGTTCAAACCCCAGCACCATGTGCACAACCAAGTGTCAAACCAAGAGAAGCCACATGAAAAACTAAATAAAATTGATTCTCTCTCTCTCACTGTCCCTCTCTAAAACAAACAAACAAACAAAAAAAAAATCTAAGGACTGGAGGGAGCAGTGGTTCAGCAGTTAAACACAATGAAGTCTCTGAGCAATGAAGGCCACATGAAATACTAAGTAAAATTGACTCTTTCTCTCCCTCTGTCCCTTTCTCTTTAAAAAAAAAAAAAAATCTCAAGGGCAGGGCTGTAGAGGTAGCTCAGTGGTACAGCACTTGCCTGGCATGTGTAAAGACCCAAGTTTGAACCATAGCACCACATACACAATCAAGTTTTGGAAAAAAAAAACCCAGATGAAAACATAAATAAGATTTTTCTCTCTCTCTCTCTTTAAAAAAAAAAAAATTGGGGCTGGAACAGTGACTTGGTGGTTATTACAGCGCTTCCCTGGCATGTGCAGGGATACAGGTTTGAACTCCAGCACCACGTATACAACAAGGTGTGAGGGCAACAAAAGCCACAAGAAAAACTAAAAATAAAATTGATTCTTTCTCTCACTATCCCCCTCTCTTTAAAGAAGAAAAAAAAAATCTGGGTCTGAGCAGTTAGAGCACTTGCCTGGCATGCACATAGACCCAGGTTCAAACCCCAGCACCACATGCACAACTAAGTGTAGGAGAAACAAAGGCCAGAGGGAAAACTAAATAAAAGTGATTCTCTCTCATGTTCTCCCTCTCTTAAAATAATAACAACAATAATAATGGAAAAAAAACCTAAGGGCAAAGTAAAAGCCACAGTAAAGATTATAGGGGACAAAAAAGAAAAGCTTTAGCCTCTGGAACTGTTAATCCTACATCCCAGTTCATCTCTAATTCTTAACAGGGTTATGAGTGTAAAACCATTTAACATTTTGGGGCATACAGCATGTACCAGGAACTCTTCTAAGTACTTTATGTATTATTAATCTAAAATCGCTAATGTGGGGAAACTGAAAACTTGCCCAAATTTTCTCCACAGTCAGTAAGTGGAGAAAGCAATTCTGACTCTGTCAGTCTGGATTCATGGACTACTCAGGGACTAGGTGTATTTAGCTAATCCCTCTTATAGTTTAGGGGATATAAAAAAAAAAAAAAAGAGTATGGTGAGGCTATGCAAGCGTGGGAGGAGGTAAATGGAAAGTCTCTAAATCTTCCTCTCAACTATGCTATGATCCTAAAATTCCTCTAAAAAATTGTCATTTTTTAAAAAGTAGACGAAAGAATAATTACCCAAAACAGTCTAAGAAAAAAGGCCCAAATAGTCTAGGAAAAAAAGGCACATTTGGAGCCATTTCTGTTATGTATCTTAGAAAAGGCAATAAAGATTTCCCCTAGTATATAGAAATTCAGGACACAACTAGGGAAGAGAGAGCATGGGATGAGGAAGGGGGCTGACCATGAGTCACAAGATAAAATTCAAAGCTGAAGAGGGGCAGGGACAGAAGTCTCACCTCTTCTCTGAGCTCTTTCATTCTTTCCTCGAAATCATAATCCTTCTGCTTCTCTTCCATCTTCTTCTTGTTGACCTCAAAACGTTTCTTCACCTGATCCAGGGTGGACCGTTCCACACGCATAGACATACCCAGGTTTCGCTGATCTGAATGGAGTCAACAGTGGGAATAAAAAAAAAAAAAAGACATCTTTTCAGGGTGAGGGGTGTTGCTCAATGGCAGAAGACTTGCTTAGCATATGCAGTGCCCTGGGTTCAATCTCCAGGACCACACACACACAAAGGTAAATAAATAATATCATCTTGTAAAAACATAGCAAAAATAATTATGGCTAAAAGAAATCTTGTCCTCACCTGTTCCTAGAAGCAGCATCACCAAACAACAAAATGAAGGTGGCTTTCAACAGCCTTTACTTAACAGATAAGTACAAATGGGGCCACCTAGACCAGAAGGCCATGGTTTGGGCTCATTGAGAACCAAGAACAATACCTTGTGTAATGGCATGAAGAAATAATAAGCTAAGGATGGCCTGTGCTGAAGCTACTGGAGAGTTCCCATGTATCAAAAACAGGCCCAAGAAAAACTACCCTTCCCTACCCCACTTCCAAAATTCAATCCCAGCCCCAGGCTACCTCCAAGCCTTACGTTTCTTTCCATTAATGTGATCCAGGAAGTTGATAGAGTCTTTCACCACACAGTCACAGACATTGCAGTAGTATCTGACAGATGGGAAGAAATAGCACATGGGTCAAATCTAATTTTAATCTAACAAGAAACCACAGTTTTCAGGGGTGGTAGGGATTGTTGGTGATTGAACTTGGGTGCTTTGCCACTTAGCTATATCCCCACTTTTTTTTTTTTTTTTTTTTTAAGAGAGAAGGGAACAGTGAGAGAGAAAAGGACAGAATTGATTTTATTTAGTTTTTTGGCTTTTGTTGCTCTGACACTTTGTTGTGTATGTGGTGCTGGGGTTCAAACTCATGTCCCTGCACATGCAAGGCAAGCGCTGTAACCACTAAGCCACTGCTCCAGCCCCCCAGTCCTTTTATTTTGAGACAGGGCCTTGTTAAGCTGCTGAGGCTGGCCTCAAACTTGTAATCCTCCTGCCTCAGCCTCTTGTGTACCATCACACCCAGCAAGAAACTAATTTTTATGTAATCTTTTTACAAGTTTTAAGGCTTCACTTCCATAAAGCCTTAATTCTTGGGAGATGGTGGTAGCCATCCTCTAAAACAGCCTCACCCTCCTGGTAATCATACCCTGAATAGCCTCCTCCCAATTTGTTACCAAGATTAGTCTGTGTGACCAATACAACATGTCAAAAGTGATGGTATGCGGGGCTGGAGCAGTGGCTCTCGGCGCTTACAGCGCTTGCAGGCAAGCACAAGTACACGGGTTCAAACCCCAGCACCCACATACACAGCAAAGTGTCGGAACGAAAGCCATGTGAAAAACTCAATAAAAATGGATTCTCTCTCTCTCTCTCTGTCCTTCTCTTCAAAAAAAAAAAAGTGATGGTATGGACTGGAGCAGTGACTTGACAGTGCTTGCCTGACAAGCGTGAGGATGTGGGTTTGAACCCTAGTACCACATACACAACAAAATGTCGAGCAATGACAGCCAGATGAAAAACTAAATAAAATTGATTCTCTTTCTCTCTCTTTCTTTAAATTAAATAAATAAATAAGAAAGAATATGTCCAAACTTAAAAAAAAAAAAGTGATGATATGTCACTTCTAAGATTAGGATACAAAACAATGGTCTCTGTCTTTGTGTGGACTACTTGCTTTGAGCAAATCAGTTGCTTTGTTGTGAGAGGCCCATGGGGTGAAGAACTTTAGTCTCCAAAATATAGGCATGTAAGAGAGACTGAAGTCTATTCCTTCAACTTTATTTAAGCCTCAAGCCAGCTCCTTGATTGCAGCTTTATGAGACCCTGAGCCACAAACACCTGGGTAAACTACTCCCAGATTACTTGCCCACAAAAACTATGAGCTATTTGTTATTTTATGCTGCTAAACTTTGAGTTGTTAATTCACACAACAAAAGATAATAGAGAAAAATAATAACAGCAAGTTTACTAAACAGCTCTAAGAAGTGACACTAATTGGTATCTGTTTTGTCCTCCTGCTAGAAATCCTAACGGGACAGAGAAGGAGTGACAGACAAAAGGTTAACAAGGTATTGTGGAACCCCTTCATCCTATAGGTTGAGGTCTTGATCAGGGAAGATGCACAAACTAACATCTTCCGTACAATCAATTCATAACAACTATGTACTTTGCAGCTGGTCTGTAATCTCAACATCCTTTCTTCACTATCAACAGCTTCTAGCTCCAATCCAGCTCTACTTAATTTCTCCCCTAAAAATCTCCTTAGTAATCCCTTCATTTCTTCTGACAGAATAAATAATCCCTTTTGAGATATTAAAAAGTAGTTACACTACCAATATTAAGAAGCCCACAAAGTGACCCCTCCAGAGACTGCAAACTTGAGACCTTGGGGAACAAAAAAAAAAAAACAAAACACCTGAGAAGTCATAATGCTAATATAGAGAAGTCCACAAAGCAATCCCACCTACAAACTAGAGTCCTTGGAGACACAGGAAAACTACTTGCTCACATAAAAGGATGAAATTATGGAAAATAAGGTTGTTTCCTGGGACCAGAGACCCTCCTCAACACTTCCTAAAACCAACAGTTTATTAAACCCACTCTTCACTTTAGAGGAAGATGAAAAACCACTCACCCTCCCATCTCAGACTGTGGGGTGGTCTTGGTGATGACAATTGTCTTCCCAAGCTTAGATTCCAAGTCCACTTTGTAGTCCCTGTGCCGCAGAAGTTCCCGCTTGACTGGCTGCACTGGTTTTCCTGAAACACAAAGTTGAAGAAAGTCTCTTCAATATTATAGTTCCTCAACCAGAAAGGAAAAAAAATGAGTGAAACTCCAAATCCAGGGAACTACTCTCATTTCTTTTTATTTATTGTTTTTTTTTCTTCCCTTTCTTTTGTGGTACTGGCAAGTGAACCCAGGGGCACTCTTATCACTGAGCTACACCCCCCAACCTTTTTTATATTTTATTTTGAGACAGGGCCTGGATCAGTTGCCCTGGTTGGCCTAGAATTTGCAATCCTCCTGCTTCAGATTCCTGTGTAGCAGGGATAACGGGCATGAGCTACTAAGTCTGGCTTTTCACTTGTTTTATTCATGAAAGATGGAGAATAGGAACCTCAAGTGACAGCAGCAGCCAAGTGAAAACGTGAACACAGGAAAAAATGATAAGCAATCCCCAATTCTCTACAGCTTTTCTATGTTTTATAGCCAGCAAGCCTAGAAGCAATGTTTTCTATTCATTAACTAAACTGAGGGGAACTGTTCTGAATTTCCACTACAAGCAACCTTTTCAAAAAAGGAGCAAGGCACTCAGTAATGCTTTCAGGCAGATACCCTAAGCACAACACAAAAAGGAACCTTCTGAGGACTGGGTCAAATTTTTTAAAAAGGGACCTAACACTTAGGAAATATTTGTTCATTTAACAGGCATGTCAAGACTATTTATTACACATGCTATACAAAAAATGAAGAGAGTTAATGTATGCAAGGAGGTAGTATAGAAGTAAAGGATATTTGAAAACATGAGAAAATAAGACATTTCTTCTTGAAATTCATGTAGAAGGGCACCAACTTCCCAACACTGTAGCAGACACAGAAAGGCACCCACTAAACACTAAATGAAACAATCACAGGTTCCTGGTGAGTACTCCTGCTTTTCTGAGACAATCTGGGAGCATCTTGATTGGATCAAGAATATTCTTTTCTCCCTTAAGAATTTTCAAAAGATAGCAGTGGTGCTCAACAGTAAAATATTCCACTTCGCTCCTTCTTTGTTACTACTGCAAATTCCAATCTCCTCTCTGTATGTCCTTCAAGAAAGCACTAACTGAGCAAGAAAAGGAAGGACAAGGAAGCAGGGGATAATACAGCTGAAAAGCTCTCAAGACCAGTTCAGTCCACCTCCCCGCTATAATTTTATTATAAATGTAGAAATCGAGGATCAGGGAGGACACACTCCCAGAGATGACACCGGGCGACAGGGCAGCACTTTTCAACTCCCATCCACTCTCCAGCCACTGCACTGCCTCTAAGATCCCTTAACCCTTGAGAAGTGGGCACCCACCATCCTTCTTCTCTCTCTCTTCTGTGAGCCTCTTCTCGGCGAGCTTCTCGTATTCATCTTTGTCCCACTTTCGGCGAAAGTCCAAGTTTTTTGTCTGCAGGAGAAAAAAGCGCTCAGAATTCGTCGCTAATCTTGTCCGGACCCCTAAAGAAACTGAGGCAACTGTGCTCTCGCCACCAAGTCACCCCCAGACTTTTCCAAAGCAAAGTCTCGATGGACCGCACTAGGTGGCTAAGGTGGACGCAAGACCCCAGCCCGAGAGATTCCGGCGAGTTCGCCGTCCCTGCGCCTGAGCCTTAAGGTGGTGTTCTCGAACCCAGACCCTGGAATCACCAAGAGGACTTGGGAAGCCAGTCGGGTGCCGCTGCCTGTCTCCAGTCAGCGCTGTGAAAGCTCAGCCCCAGTCACCCGCAAACCTCCTCACACACAACACCTACCCCGCTGCCCGACGCCATCTTCACAACGAAGTGAATGGAAAGCCGGAAAATGCCGTAAAAAGCGACCTGGAGCCGTAAGGCAGGCTCTCCCTCCAATAAGCTTAGCGCTTCGCGTTCGGAAACGCGCTAAGTACTGGAGCGCTTCGGAAACACGCTTGTTGGCCCCGCCTCTGCTCCAAGGAGATGGCGCAGGCGTAATGAGGGCATGAAACAACACGGAAGTAAGGGTGCCTGCGAACGCTCTCTTAGCTCAGGCTTTCAAAACAAGCACCGAAGGATTAGTTCAACTCGTCTGTTTTTACAGAAGAGGATACTGAGTATCGAAAACAACATATAATCTGATATAATCTCATTAACTATGGGTGTATTGCCAAGAGTTTCTAAACCTTTTAAAGGCTAAAGTCCTATTAGGGGCTCTAGACGTTCCATTCACCAGCATGCACTAGGGATAAGGTTAAGGTCCTAAACTTCTAGGATGTTTGCAACAGCTGCACCTTTCCCGAGGCACAGAAGAAAAGCTCTTTTTGCACTCGGGCCCTTTTTCTTGAAACAATGGTCCCACCCATTAATTAATTTTCTTTCAACTGGCAAATATACTCATTCAGTCTATTGGGCACAATTTAATCAACACAATTAGATTGGAAAGGAAGGTCATCAGTAACACCACCCTAAAGTGAAGCATTCTGGCAAGTAGCTCACCATGGTGTTTTTTAGTGTCATAACTGTATCAGCTCCCTTTGTTAAATGTAGAAGTATCACCCCAGTGACGTTACTCCTAGCTCACAGAATTCAGTGTACACTCAAGCATTTTCTATGGCCTTTGCCACTGAATCCCTTTGTGATGAATTATCCAAACTACTACACTTAATATTTTATTTAATATATTATCCAGCCAATTCTAGATCAGCCTCCATGGCAAAGTGTGGAATAGTCAGAACAGTGACTCTGGCATAGAAAATGGTCCAAAATCTCAAAAGATCAGATCTCCATCTAGTCAATTCACCTTTTAAGATCAATGTTCAAGATTATTAAACATACAGCCCCATCCTGCTACTGTTAACAGTGGACAGACTAAAAATACTACCATGCCCTTGGGATTTAATCTGTCTTCAAATGAAGCAGAAAACAGCCATTATCCGTCCTTGCTGTCTTCCCAAAACTCCTTGGACAGGCCAACAACTCATGGACAAATTCCCCAGAATGTGGTTCCAAAGCTGCAGTGAAAAGCGAAGTATCTGGCATCTGATCTCAAAGGTTCAGAATCCTCAGCCTGAGGCAACACTTGCAGAGCCTTGCTCACAGCAACCATTTTAGCACCTCTTGGCAGCATTCAGAGGCATTTCAAATTTGCCTCTACAGCTACAGTGTGTCTCTTTCAAATACAAGCCATCTGCACCCAGGCAGTGTAGCTGCTTATGCTAGCCCAGGAGTCCTGAGGGCCTTCTACAGTTCTGTAACCGGGAACAACAGAGGAGGCAGCAGGCACTTGTCACCAATGTTGGCCAGCAGTTGTGAAGTCTACCAGTAACTCAGTCCTAGATGAAAACTT
This sequence comes from Aplodontia rufa, assembly GCA_004027875.1. Classification (NCBI taxonomy): domain Eukaryota; kingdom Metazoa; phylum Chordata; class Mammalia; order Rodentia; family Aplodontiidae; genus Aplodontia; species Aplodontia rufa. Next base: position 16,151 of record PVKS010000975.1, read on the forward strand.
TTCTATAAATAACAGCAGATGGCAAACAGGCAAGGATCAAGACTCAGACAGTCGCTTCTGAATTTCAGCCACAAGATTTTCCCGTCTAACGGCAACCTGAAACATAAGAGAACCCTCAGGTGACAAACTAGAAAGTGGTACTTGCTTCTTAGCCATTGTTTTTCCAGATTCATTTTACTCTGCATCAATTCCCACTACTTATACTATCAGTAGGGAGTCATATAGGCTTCAAGCTGCCCTCAAGACTAAAGGGATCCACACATCTAATCTACTTTGTTAATTAGTCTCAAAACATCAATGCATTTGTCCTTATTCTGCCCACACAGCCAATATTCACTGGCTAAACCTTGTTTGAAGTACTTCTTTATTCAACTCTAACACTATTATTACCCCTGAATTTATTTACTTAGTCAGAAAACACATATTTCTTAAAGAATCTAGGAAGGAAGAGACACTCAATCTCTTCTATTTCTGCCCTCTCCCACTGACACAACTCCCAAACTGCTAAGCCATGCAGCAGGGCTACTGGTCCCTGTGAAGAAGCGGCAGCAGAGCAGAACAGCCAAGTGGCGGCCCAGGTGGGTTGAATGAAGGTGGCAAGCACAGCTTGTGGAGCCTAACATGCATGCATGGTGGGCCTGAGGTGAGCCAAGGTGCACCGACCTGTCACTCTCTCACAGCCAGGCCTGGGCACAGTATAGACGCCTGCTGCAGAAAACCGCTCCACGCAGCACGATAGCCCAGTGAGCGTATACTATCCCACAAGCTCATAGTGACCCAAGTACTACGTAAAACCCTAGACTAGCACACTCCCAAGGAAAAAACCTGCTATGGGTCCCCTCGTGCACTGCACAAGTACTGTTCCTGTTTCTAGTCTGCAATAAATCCTACTCATACACTCGCTCATCCTGGTCTGTGGATTTAGTTCTGCAAATTCATAAGACAAGAACCCAGAAAGAAGAAGAAATTGACGGTGAGGTGCCAAGGTCTGCTGCAACACTGAAGGGCATAGCCCACCATTAGGAACTGTGACACTTCTCAGCTACAGAGGCCTACAACCTTACACAGACCCCACCCACCAGTAGAAGCAGAAAAACTCCATCTCACTTGCCAGCAGAAGCGAGTAATTGAGTTTTATCCCAAAATTTCAGTTTCACCACTCACCTCCTCTCTGCTGGCCACCGAACGGAGCTTGATGACCCCTTCCTTCTGTTCTTCCTCACCAATAATGACTACCAATGGAATGCCCATGTTCTCACAATAGTGCAGTTGGGTTAATAGTTTAGGGTTGTTCTTGTATAGCATCTCTGCCTGAAAAGGGTCAAGATGATCTTAAAAGTGACCACAGCACACAGAAATCCAAAAACATACTTTTTCAAGGAAACCAGAAATAAGTGACTAGCCCTCTAGTGGTATACTAAAAAGATCATAGGAAAAAGGTAAAAATGAGCCGTGCTCCTAAATTCCACATATACCTATATACCTATATAGCATAGATAGCAGCTCCACTATACCTTGATCCCAGCATCCCAAAGCTCTGCAATTAGTTTCAACCGTTCTTGGAGAAAGTTCTTCTGGGGTGTAGCCACAAATACTTGAGTCTCTGTGGTCCGTACCTTCTCAAAAGAAGTCTGACAAGAGACAGAAGAAAGTAAAATTAATAGAAACATCCTCTACACTAGCAAATTCCAAAAACACAAAAAAATTGTCAGAAAAACAGTCCAACTACACCACCAAAATAAAGATTTTTAGGCCTCCAGCCCCACCTCACCCCTACCTAGGACCTACCTTCATCCTCTGTTCCACAATATAGAAGATTCGCTCTACTCCAATGCTCAGCCCCACACAAGGCACCTTGTGGCCCTTAGGGTCAAACATGGCCACCAGCTCATCATAGCGCCCACCAGCTGCCACACTGCCCACATTAAGGGGCTTCTCCCCAGCCTGAGCTGGGGTCTGTAGCAGTACTGCTTCATAGATCACTCCTGTGTAGTAGTCCATGCCCCGAGCCAGGCTTAAGTCAAAACAGATCTGTGGGGATAAGGCTATAGTCAATTCCAGACCAGGCTCTGACAACTCCACAGCTCAACAAGAGGTCCACTCCCAACTCAGCTTACTTTCTCAGCAATTCCAAATAAAGTCAGATATTCAAAAAGCAGCTTCAGATCCCCCAGACCTTCCAGAACCTGCTTATTCTGGGACAGTCTAGGATCCTGAGACATTTGCTCTAACAGGGATATTCCACCTAGGAAGAAAAGTCAAGGATGTAAGGTATATTCTATTTACCCAGCTGTGTTTCATTCAAATTTACCTAATCTTATTTTCTTTAAAAATGAATGAAATAGAAGGCTGGAGCAGTGGTTCAGCAGTTATGGTGCTTGCCTGGCATGTGTGAGGACCTGGGTTTGAACCCCAGCACCACATACAAAACTAGGTGTTGGAAAAATAAAATAAAAACCAGGTGAAAAAAATAAATAAAATTAACTCACACTCTCTCTCTCTCTCTTAAAAAAAAAAAAAAAAGAAAAGGGGCTGGAGCGGTGGCTCAGAGGTTTTGGCGCTTGCCTGGCAAGCACGAGGACCCGGGCTCAAACCCCAGCACCACATACACAACTGAGTGTTGGAGCAACTAAGGCCATGTGAAAAACTCAATAAAATTGTTTCTCTCTTTCTCTGTCTCTCTCACTGTCTCTCTCTCTTAATTAAAAAAAAAAAAAAAAAAAAGAATGAAAAAGAGAAGATCCTGGTCTCATCTGACCCTCCTCTTCTAGCTCCACCTCTGCCATCTGAAGATACAACATAGTTACAATAAGTAAAAGGGAAATTCAGGCCAGGCTCTGAAGCTTAACACATCTACAGAAAGAAGCTGATTCAGAGGTGGACACTGAACACAGGTTCTTACCATGACATTGGACATACTCCCCAATTCGATCAGCCACCTCAGGAGCCAAGCCTTTCTTTGCCACCATCTCATGTCTCACATCTCTCCAAGACATCTGCATAAATAACCAAATGTTAGCTCAGCTCCAAATCCTTTCTCTGACTGGAAAAGGATATCACACTTTCATTCAGTATGTATTTCATAAGTAGCTAATAGTATACTCAGCAAAATCAGAGGCAGTAGATATCTAGCCACAATCCCTACCATATATCAGAACTCAGATCTTGCTTCAGAATATCTCCTTAACTGCCTCCTTATGAACTCACATATAAGGAGACATATTTGTCTCCTTATTTTCCTCAAATGGTATGAATTTGAAGACATGGCAAAAATCCAGAGAGGGTCTGTTGAAGCATGGTTTCTTCATTACCTTGTCTAGTTTGTCCAGTGAGGCACAGATGGCACGGAACTTGCTTTCAGGAACACCACAAACAGCAAACATCCCGTCCACAATCCGCCGGTCGTTAACCTGTGAATTCACTCAATGTAAGAAACCCTAGTGTTTTATCAAAGCCCTTTCCCTTGAAACAGTGACAGTTTCTAGTCTCCTGACTCATAACAGGAGCAAATCATCGTCATCATCATCATCATCTTACAGGAACAGTAAATGTATATATACACAACATCAGATCAAATCCAGACATCTCCCCCAATCCTCAGCCCAGGCCTCACCTTAATGAGAAAGTCCCCTAGCTTCAACTCACTTAGGATTTCACACATGATCTTCAAACATTCTGCATCAGGAATCATAGGGTCAAACTGACCAGCAATATCAAAATCCTATAATAAATGGAAAAGAAAAAAAAAAAAAAAAAACAGGTCGATTCCCAGGTTGACTATCAAGCTATACTGTCCCCATGAGGTCACTTACACACTGGCAGAACTCCCTATAGCGGCCTTGGACTATTGTTGGGCTCTCTCGCCGCCACACCTTCCCAACTTGGTAGCGTTTCATCTTCTTCAATTTATTCATGGCCAGATAACGAGCAAAGGGGACCTCATAAAAATGGATTAAGGAAGAAAGACATTGCATTCAAAGCTTGGGCTCACAAACAGACATTACGGAGGACTGGTCTGCTATCAGTTGAATCTTATCCACTAGGATTGAGAACAAGGAGCTTCTGTCTTATTTCCCACTATCTCCAAGGTGCAGCAGAATATATTCAAAATATATTGAATAGCAGCAAGTGAAGGGATCTCACCTAGCAAAACTGAAAGTTGAGCAGAGAGAAGCAGCAAATAAATTCAGGACTGGGCCATTACTTCACTTTTAAATTAATACAAACTATTTCAAAATAGTCAAGCTTCAGAATCTGGATTTTCCTACAACTTCAAATCCTTATTTCTAAATGTATAGGCCAAACACCAAATGTATTTTAATTACCCAGAATGCCTGTTTAAAATGCACACTGTTGAACCCTACTGCAGTTACAGAATTAAGAATCTCTAGAATCTGTGTTTCAGTAAGCTTCCCCAAGGGATTCTAACACAGTGAAAGGGCTCCAGCCCAAACTCTGCTGGCAGAAGTGCCTTCTGAAACCAGAAATAAAGGCTACTGCCAATGGAGCTACAGAGTTCCAGAATCACTCTCTTCCCTTTGTCATAGAAAGCCCTTTGGTTCTCGAAAGAGAAAGGTCAGGGTGCAGCACTCAAAAGGATACCGTAAGGTCATAGCGAAGGGACAGCAGTTCTCCACCTTGATCCTTCAAATCATAAATGAGTCCAGAGTTCTCTTCACATTTCTCAGTAAGTGTTTCCTGCAAGGGTCAAACAGAACCACAGTTCAACAGATGACTAGAAAACACAGATGAGAAGCCCCCAGGGGCACTGAAGAAAAGGGGTTCTAAGCCCTCTTCTCCTCTTACCTTTAGTTCAAATGCTGGGGTATCCAAACCCTTTGCTCCATGACGTTTAAAACAGCTAACAACCATATCAAGAATTTTCTCCCTCACAACCATTTGCTGAGGACTAAGATCCCTTGTGCCCTGGAAACCAAAAGTAACCAAAATACAAAAAAAAAAAATTAAAAACCTAGTTAAGATAAAGAGTTAAACCATATCTACAACTTAAGGTTTGAAACTTAAATTTTTTTGACTCTGAGCTTCACCTAATATCTCAAAATTAGTAAAGCATTTTTGTTTTTATTTTGTGGTGCTAGGGATCAAACCTAGGACCTCCTGGCTTTTTTGTTTGTTTTTTGGATTGGGGATTGAAGCCAGGGGTGCTTTGCCACTGAGCTACATTTGCAGTCCTTTATATTTTTGAGACAGTATCTCACTAAGTTGCTTAGGACCTCGCTAAGTTGCTGAGGCTGACCTCAACCTGCCAATCCTCCTACCTCAGCCTCCTGAGTTGCTGGGATCACAGGTATGTGCCACTACGCCCAACTGTAAAGATTGTGTGGGAGGATATGTGTGCTGTTTTATTTTAAATTTAGCTTAAAAGGCCAGGTATGGAAGTGCACACCTGTAATCCTAGTGATTCAGGATGCTGAGGCAGGAGGATCCCAAGTTTGAAGCAGCCTCAGCACTTAGAAAGGCTGTAGGCAACCTAGTGAGAACCTATCTCAAAATTTAAAAAGGACTGGGGATTTAGTTCAGTGGTTAAGTGTACCTGGGTTCAATCCTTGGTATCAAAAAAAAAAAAAAAAAAAAAATCAGGGGTTGGAGCAGTGGCTCAGTGGTTATGGCACATGCCTGGCATGTGGGAGGACACGGGTTCATACCCCAGCACCACATACACAACAAAGTGTCAGACCAATGAAAAACTAAAAATAAAATTGATTCTCTCTCTCTAAAATTTTTTTAACTTAAAAGGATACTAAAAGGGGTCAGAGAGACAAGCAATGCAGAAGTCAGTTCTTAAAAGCACTCTAATGGGTCAAGGTGCTCAAAGGGCATTACCTTTGGGATCTTGATAATAAAATTTGGTTTATCTTGATGTGGTTTCAGTTGGGATGTTAACACTGCCTCTGCAATCTGGAAGAAGAAGGTATATGAGATGTGGCTCCTCCTGAACAGGTCAGAGCTGTGACATCACTGATCCTATGGACCACCAACCTGCAAAGAGCCTTGACCCTAAGCAACAGGAAGCCTGAGCACTATTCTGATCACAGCCCCTATCCTCAAAAACCTATGTTGTGGGCTGGAGTGGTGGCTCAGTGGTTACAGTGTTACAGCTCTTGCCCAGGATGCGCAAGTATGCAAGTTCAAACCCCAGCAGCATGTACACAATGAAGTCTCAAAGCAATGAAAGCTGCTTGAAAAACTAAATTAAGAAAATTGTTTCTCTCTCTCTCTCTCTCTCACTGTCCCTCTCTATTTAAAAAAAAAAAAAAAAACCTATGTTGTACCTACAAATATATGTGTATATAAGTTCAGGTCTTCACCACAGAAACTTCTAGACTGCATCTGAGTTTTTAAATGTCTGAAAAAGTTTATGTAACTGAGAACAACAAAAGCACAGAACAATACCAAGACACCAACAAACATCTGGAAGCAGGAAATAATATGATCTCCTCCAGTCTTCAGTTCCTACTCAAGCAGTAAAAATAAGAATCCTAACATGATAGCATTGTTTATGAGACTTGGAGATAAAGAAAATGTAACCTGAGGACACAACCAGCCAAGAACCCAGAACAAGTCTATGGAGTGAAAAGGAAAGCATTTCAAGATTGCACTTAAAAACTCAGACTAATACATAGTATGACTTAAAATTAATGAAAAACCAGAGCTCTGTTGTTCATGATAGTACGCAGCATCTGCTAAGAGAGCATTAGAGAACTTTCCAAAGTATGGCAAAACAGAACACTGACTGTATTCCCAGCATGTTGGCGGGCCCTTCCGGAAATAGAGGGTATGCTAGTTCCCTACTTTGGTGATTCTCTGCCCAAAGAGAAGTTCAAATTCAAGTCCACATCCCTCATCTGTAATACTAAACTCCAAAATTCTCTGAAAACTGAAAATGTTCTTCCAAGATTCATTTTAAAGTAAAAGCTAATATGAACTCAAATCTGTTTATGGTCTTTGGCCATCTCATTTAGTGGGAATATCCACGTATTTTGCTTAAGAATACTAATGTGTTCATCTCCAGAATCTTCGGTTAAAATAACGTCTTTGCTATGTATCTGCAGACAGATCATTAAACCGTGCAGACTCCGTTTCCTCAACTGTAAAATGTAAATTAAAACCCCAACCTCTCAAGATTGCTCCAAATATTAAATGGCAAATCATCCAAAGTGTTTAGCTCCGTGCTAGTACACAGTGAGCCCTTAATAAGAAACGAATTGTAATAATATAGTACAGGCCGCAGGTCATGCTTTCAGATGTGGAGCTCCAACCCCGACAGACCGAAAATATCTCCGGACTAACCTGGCGGTGACAACCGACCGCAGGGAAGCACGTTGCGCGGGGCGGTCGCAGGAGCTGGCTGAGCAACGCAGCCCAGGTCCTCCCGGGCAGGAGTCCGAGACGGGGCATGGTGCAGCAGGACGCCGGCTTTCCGGAAAGGAGCCAAAGGCCTGGCCACAAGTCTGGTCCGACCGCCTAGGGTGCGAAGCCACAAAACCCAAACAGACCAGAGTCCCGACCTCGTACCGCCGGTAAGATCCTGGCCTCCCAGGGCCTCTGACCCGGAAGTGGATTTTGCACTCTGCGGAGACTCTCTAGGCAGACGGGCAGTGACTCGATAGCCGGAAGTCATCCGGGCTGAAGCTGTATCCACCGAGGCGGGTCTGGACTGCAGTCTGCTGTGGCACCCGGGATGGCAGAGCGGGCTACGCTGGAGGAGCTGGTGCGACTTCAGGGAGAGCACGTGCGGTGTCTTAAGCAGCAAAAGGCCAGCTCCGAGCAGGTGCGACCCAGTCGGCAAGGGAAATGCCAGGCAAAGCTAGGGAGGGCATAAAGCAAGGGTAGCCTGCACAGAGGACAGGCATGTGGAGGAAGGGACTGGACAGCTAGGGAGAAGGATGAGCTGGGTGGGGAGCTAACCAGGATGGGTCCCCAGAGAAGCAAGGCTAGACCTAAGTAGAGAAATCTGCCCCAGTTCCTGATAAGGGAGTAATAGCGAATGAATGGCGGGGGAGGAAGGGAGTGACAGATGAATGTCCCGGCGGCCTTTTTCTCTCCATAGATCGACGAGGAAGTGGCAAAACTCCTGAAACTGAAGGCACAGCTGGGCCCTGATGAAAGCAAACAGAAGTTTGTTCTCAAAACCCCCAAGGTAATAAGATTCCTATAGGGTCCTCTAAGAGAATGTCTAATTCCATTCACAAGGGCACAAGTATGTTTGCTTCCCCAAACCAGGTCATTGACGAGGCTCAGAAATATTGCAGAGGAAACAACAATTACTCTGGGCACTAGACTGTACTGAATTCTACCTGACTCATTCTTGGATGGCAAAGTGATGACAGAAAAGAGTCAAGTGGATGCTCAGGAGAGTCAAACTGGTGCTGCTACACCTTTAATTCAGTAAATAACTCATTGAGTACTTACTATGTCCTTGACATTGTACAAAGCACTGAATATACTATGGTGGACAATATAGCCTGCCCTTATGGAGCTTATGTTCTATGGAAAGAGACAGATTTAGGACAAATAATACCATACATGGATATGTAATTGGTGACATAAACAAATTAACAAGAATTCTGAGAAAAATAAGGGACAGCTGGGGAGTATGAGAAAGTCTCATTGAGGAAGTGATATACTAATCGACCTAATGAATGGATAGGAGATAGCAAGGCAAAGAGTATAAAGAAGATAGGTCAGTAAAATATGGAAACCCTATGTCAGGAAAGAACTTAGGGGGGTTTTAGGAACTAGAAAGAGACCTACAGGACTAGAAGCAGAAAGGGAGAGTAGAATGGAATGAAGTTGAAGACTCATAGCTCATCTTTTAAGATATCAATTCAGGGGCTGGAGCGGTGGCTCAGCATTTAAGGTGCTTGCCTGGCATGCAGGAGAATGCAAATTCAAACCCCAGCACGATGTACATAATGAAGTGTTGGAGCAATGAAAGTCACATGAAAACTAAAATGATTCTCTTTCTCTCACAGTCCCTCTCTCTTTAAAAAAAAGAAAAAAAAGGTAACAATTCAAATGCCACTTTGTGTAAACTCAGTAAACAGAACCATTTGTTCCCTTGGCACTTTATACAGATCTCTATTATTTCACTGACTTTTAGTAATTACTCGTGGTTTATTTACCTGAGAGGCTAGACTAGGTGCATAGAAATAAGTAGGTATTCAGTGAAAGTAATTAGAATTGAATTTGAAATGAATTTCAAGGGAGAGGGGAAATGGTTTGTCTCCTTTGTATTAAGGTTAAATTCTTTGGGCTTCTAAATTCATTGAGCTTTTCCTTTCTACATACACTGTCTTTCAAAGGTTAAAGAGAGTATAAAATCCCAAAGTAATAATTATCCAGACTACTGAATAAGGTCTAAATTTTACTGGAGAATTTTTTTGTTTTTGTTTTTGTTTTTAGGAGAGAGAGAGAGAGAATCCATTTTATTTATTTTTTCATCTGGGCTTCATTTCTCCAACATTTAGTTGTGTATGTGGTGCAGAGGTTTGAACCCGGGTCTTGCGCACATCAGGCAGGCACTTTAATCACTGAGCCACCACTCCAGCCCTTTACTGGTGAGTTTGATAGATCAGTCTATTCCTATCTAAACAGAGCAGGCAGTCCTAACATCACTAAAAGCAGGACAACCATTGTGTTCCTGCTGATGTGGTGCAGTAAGAAGTTCATAGCATTACCTATGAAGTATTCTTGCCAAAGGAAACGACATGACTCCAATCAGGCCTTTGGACTATTAGTTTGTAGGAAATGCCAGAGGTAGAGGAACATGTTAAATAATACATGGAGGATATTGTTAACCAAATTTAAAATGTGGAAAAAATAGGATAAACAACCCAATTTCCTCAACAACTAAATGACATGAAAATTTAAAAAATGAAAAAAAAAAAGCGGGGGGAGCTAGGGGTTATAGTTCAGTGGTAGAGAAGGTGCTTAGCATGCACAAGACTCTAGATTTCATGCCCAGCACCACAAAAATAAAAAGAAAGAAAAGGAAGCTGTTATAGATTAAACAAACGTATCAACCACATACAGCGCATACATGTTGTTTACAATCTGATTCAGATAAGCCAACCATAAAAAGAAATGGAACATGGCTTGGTGTTCGATAACATTAAGGAGTTGCTTTTAGTTTTGTGATTATAATAAAGATGTTTTGTGTTTTCTTAAAGTTGTTATGTGTTAGAGAATCATACTGAAATATTTATGGATGAAAATGATAGGATGGGGCTCTGTCCTCTTCCCCCACTCTGGGGGAAGTCTGCTCTTTTCCCTGTGCTTTACTTTCTATAAAATAAAATCTGTCTACTATGCTTAAAAAAAAAAATGATAGAATGTCTGGAATTTGAAAACACTGCAGGAAAAAGATGTCAGAGTTTATATGAAATAAGAATTAACATGTGTTACTGGGTTTTGAAGCTATGTAATGGCTACATAGTGATCTATGATACTATTCACTATAATGTGTCTTTGAAATTTTCCATAATATAATGTTAAAAGAAAGTGAGGCTGGAGCTGGAGCAGTAGTGCAGTGGTTACAGCACTTGCCTGGCATGCATGAGGGCACAGATTCAAACCCCAGTACCACGTATACAACACAGGTTAGAGCAACAAAAGCCACATGAAAAACTAAATAAAATTCATTCTCCCTCTCTCTCTGATTGTTCCTCTCCCTTAAAAAAAAAAAAAAGAGAGAGAGAGGTTATGGTAAAGAGTTAATATCCACTTTAGTTTGTTGAAACACATTTCTTTACTTTTTTTTTCATGCTGGGGATTGAACCCCTCAGCTCTTAACCGCTGAGCCACATCCCCAGCTCATCACCTTGTTTTTTTAATTTCAAGACAGGGTCATGCAAAGTTACCGAGACTGGCTTTGAACTTATAAGCCTCCTGCCTCAGCCTCCTAAGTTGTAGAATTACAGGCCTGCACCACCACACTCAGACATTTCTTAATGTGTAAATCATATTAATATGACCGATAGTAATGCAGGAGCAAGGCCCTTTCAAGGAGTCTTCGTGGTCAAAACTATTTTTATAATAGTAAAATGTTATTAGCTTTTTCTACTGTTAACATTTGCACTGAAGATGCAAATGCACTGGGTGAGTAAAACTCCTACCTTAACACAAGTCTGGACAGTGGTATTAAACTGTACTAATAGTCATCCCTTCATAATTGCATAGGATTGGTTCCAAGATCTATAGATAAGCAAAATCCACAGATGCTCAGGTCTCTCATATAAAATGATGTAATATTCTTGTATAAATTATGCATATCCTCCTGTATACTTTAAATCATCTCTAAATTACATATAGTATTTAATATGTAAAAGTATATATGTAGCTATTATAATATATCATTTAGGAATAATAACAAAGATAAAAACTATACATGTTTAGTGCAGATGTAATTTTTCCTCCAATGTTTTCAATCCAGTTTGTTAAATCTGTGGATACAGAGGACCAACTGTATATTTTTGCCTCAGTACACTCACAGTTAAATAAAATTCAGTTTCCCTCAAGAATGTTCTTTATGCTGGGTGTGGAGATGCACACTTACAATCCCAGTGATTCAGGATACTGAGGCAAGAGGATTCCAAGTTTGAGGCCAATCTCAGCAACTTAGTGAGGACCTAAGCAACTTATAAATGAAAATGACTGGGGATGTGGCTTAGTGTTTAAGCACCTCTGGGTTCAATCCCTGGTACAAAAAGAAAGAAAGAAAAGTTGCTTAGAGAAAAATGTTCTAAGACTTCTAGAATATAGAACCAAACTTTAAAAAAAAAAAAAACACACACACAACTAAAATGGAAATGGAAATTTAGAAGGCTAATAACAAATGAGTATAGAAATTAATAGAGAATTATGTGTGTTCATTTTAGTAGCCTATAGGAAAAGCTAAGTTTGGGAAAGGATTTGCTTTCCTCATTGTTGAGATCACTATTTTGTATTTCCAGAACTTACTGTTCTTTGTTTTAAATCTCATTCCTGGTTCTTTGGCGAATTTTGATTCAGGGCACAAGAGACTACAGTCCCCGGCAGATGGCAGTTCGGGAGAAGGTGTTTGATATAATCATCCGCTGCTTCAAACGCCATGGTGCAGAAGTAATTGATACACCTGTGTTTGAACTAAAGGTGAGAGATGGGTGAAGAATGGCTATATGAATAATAAAGAGGACAACAAGAGAGTTTGAGGTCCCAAAGACCCCACTCTTCATGATTACAAACCAGTATTTTTTTCCAGTGAAAAGGAGGATAGGACTGGCTTGTAGGGAGAGTCTTTGTCTTTTGTTTATCTTAGTTGTGACAAGCAGCTTCCAAAACAAGCTCCTCTTTATAATAGAAGTTGTTACTTGGGATATTTTCTAGATACATACATACCATACATATATATAAAGTATAAATATGCAATCAGTCTTCTATCAGTGGACCCTGAAGTTGTTTCTACTTCTTTACTATTAAAAATCAGATTGGCCCAGCAATTTGGGAGGCTGAGGCAGGAGGATCACAAGTCAAAGCCAGTCTCAGCCACTTTGCAAGGCCCTAAGCAACTTAGCAAGACCCTGTCTCAAAATAAAAACTAAAAAAGGCTGGGGATGTGGCTCAGTGGTAAAGCACCCTGAGGTTCAATTCCTGGTTTTGTTTGCTGTTTTTGAATTGCTACGTTATAGTTGTACATAATGTGGGATTTGTTATCGCATCGCAATATAATGTGGCCCAAAACCCCCACACACCAAATCTCTAGTTTAAAAAAAAAAAATTTGCATCACTTCCTGCTTAAAACCCAATGATGCCTATTACTCTAATAATACAATTCTGACTCTTTACTTGGTATTAGGGGGCCTTAGATCACTTGGCCACTGCCTTTTCCATTTTATGTCATGCTGATTTTCCTCTTGCCCATTATTCTATTCTGGTCTTCTTTCCATTCCTGAAACATACTAAATGTGTTTCTACCTCAGGACCTTTGTTCTTACTCTTCCCTTTTCCTGAACTCTATTTTCCTCAGCTCTGTGCATGATTTTAGTTTCAGATTAAGTTAGAAATTGCAGGTTTTAGTTTTAGATCTCAACTAAGATGCCATTCCTCAAATAATCCTCTCCAGATTGTCTCAAGTTACCTATTTATATTTTTATAAACTGTATTCATGTGCTAGGGCTTCCATAATAAAGTACCATAGACTTTTGGTTCCTTCTGAAGGCAATGAAGGAAGAATCTATTTTAGGCCTCTCTCCATGGGTTATAGATGGCCATCTTCTTTCTTTGTCTTCATATCATCTCTTTGGGTCCATATTTCTTCTTCTGATAAGGAAACCAATCATTGAATTAGGGCCTACCCTAATGACCTCATTTTTGCTTAATTACCTGTTTAAAGACCATGCCCCCCCAATATAGTTACATTCTCAGATTTCTAGAGGTTAGGACTTTAACATATGAATGGGGGAACTCAGTTCAACCTATGACACCAATAACCATGTGAGTGTTTCTGATTCCCACACTGGGAATTTTCAGGCTTTTAAAATGTTAGCAGTCTGGTGAGTGAAATATGTTGTCACCTATTGAATGCAATACAGGTTAAGGACTGCTGTAGAGTCCTTAAGGCGTTTTGTTTTGGCTTTTGACATTGTTTAGCTCTCAGGCATTATAAAAACACCTGTGTTTGCTGTTCTAATAACCCCCCTCCTAGAAGCTTATCCTCAGGAAAAATATTCAAAAACAGAAAAAAGTATGTATCCAAATATGCTTATTGAAATGTTATAGGAAAATTTTTTTTCTTTTTTTTTTTTAAGAAAGAGGGGAAAGTGAGAGAGAGAGAGAAACAATTTTTATTTAGTTTTCATGTGATTTCCATTCCTTGGACACTTCATTGTGTATGTGGTGCTGGGGTTTGAACTCGCATACTCACACATGTCAGGCAAGTGCCGTACCCACCAAGCCACTGCTCCAGCCCCAAATTTTTTAAAAATTAGAATAGCCTGGTGGGCACAGTGCTCATCATATAATCTCAGCTGCTTGGGAAGCTAGGGCAGAAGGATTGCAAATTTGAGGCCAGCCTGAGCAACTTCGCAAGATGCTGTCTCATAATAAAAATACATAAATAATTGCTCAATGGTAGAGTACCTCTGGGTTCAATCCACAGTACCACCCCAGAAAACAAAATAAAACAAAAAATGGAATAACCTAAACATCTATAAGGATAACAATAAACAGAAAGTAAATACCAAGTTTCTTCTCACTGGACTATTCTACATCTTTTTAATTTTTTAATTTTTATTTTTTTAAAAAGAGATGGTGACAGTGAGAGAGAGAGAATTTCAATTTTGTTTAGTTTCATGTGGCTTTCCTTGCTCCGACACTGCATTGTGTACATGATGCACGTCCTTATGCATGCCAGGCAAGCACCGTAACCACTGAGCCACTGCTCTAGCCCCTATACATCTTTAAAAAAATAAAATAAAATAATACTTTTAAGCCAGGAACAGTGGCACTCACTTGTAAACCCAGACACTTGGGAAGCTAAGGCAGGAGGATCAAAAGTTTGAAGCCAGCCTCACTAACTTAGGAAGACACTGTCTCAAAATAAAAAATAAGGGCTGTGATGTAGTTCAGTGATAAAGCACCCCTGGATTCATTTCCCAGCACCAAAAATAGTAATGCTTTAGGCCAGACACAGTGGTGCATGTCTGTAATCCCAGTGACTCAGGAATCTGAGATAGGAGAATCTCAAGTTTGAGTTCAGCCTCCACAATTTAGTGAGACCCTGTCTCAAAATCTTAAAAACAAGGGGAACTGGGATGTAATTCAGTGGTAGAGCATTTGCCTAGCATAAAGAGGCCCTGGGTTCAATCCCCAGTACCACAAAATAATAGTAATAATATTACTTTGGCTCTATCACAAAATGAAAGAGTAATAAGCAGAAAAATCAACACAAAATTGGTGTTTCCTTTTGGTTTTTAACTGTATCAAACACATATGCATTGGAATAATGAACAGAGGGAATATGAACAAGTTGAAATTAATCATGTTAGCCTAGTGGGTTTATGTTTTCAAAACTTTCTTTTAAATTGTTATATTTATTATTGTGTTCATCTCTCCCTATGTTTTCTCCAGGAAACACTAACGGGAAAGTATGGTGAAGACTCTAAGCTTATTTATGACCTGAAGGACCAGGGTGGGGAGCTGCTGTCCCTTCGTTATGACCTCACTGTATCTTTCTAAACTTGGGCTCTTGAGACTTTGAATAGATTGACCCTCACTGGGCTTTGGTTATTCTAGCCTCAGGCTTCGAGACAGGCCAACATAGGTAAAATTAAATATGAAGCCTCAGGCAATTAGGGTGTTATTTCTCTAAACCAGAAGTGGGACATTAACTAAAGAAATCTTCTGAATCCTAAATGAAATCTCAGCCTTATGTCAAGGCTCAATTCCCAGTTCTACAACAATCCACTATCTCCATAATATTTCTCCCCTGCCCTTTCATGGACATAGTTATTTTTCTTTGACCAATATCACAGTTTCTTTTTCTCCAAGCTACACAAAGTATCATCTGCTTAGAGATCCCCCATGAGGCCCTTCTTCTGCTCCCGCCCAATTTGCTTAGCTCCCTGCTGTGCTGCACATAGTCCAAGAGAGACACTACCAAAGAGGAATAGCCTTAATATTTTTTGAGGCTTCAGCTGCTCCTTATGGTAGCACTATTGATTTTTTTCTGATGTTCAGAAATGCTTTTAGGGCTGGAGTGGTGGCTCAGCGGTTACGGCACTTGCCCAGCATGTGCAAGTACGCAAGTTCGAACCCCAGTGCCACATACACAACAAAGTCTCAGCAACCAAAGCCACGTGAAAAACTAAATAAAATTGATTTTCTCTCTCTCTCTCTCTTTCTCTCTCTCACTGTCCCTCTCTCTTAAAAAAAAAAAAAAGAAAAAAAAAAAGAAATGCTTTTAATCTTATGAATGGTGATTTTACCCCTACAGTGAAGGGCTGTGGGTGATAATAACCTCCAACTTAGTGAGGCCCTAAACAACTTAGAGAGAACCTATCTCAAAATAAAAAGTTAAAAGGGCTGTGGATGTAGCTTAGTGGTAAGCTACCCCCAGGTTGAAACTGTGATAGGAGAAACTTTCTCCTTAACTCTTTGTCATCAGGTTCCTTTTGCTCGATATTTGGCAATGAATAAACTGACCAATATTAAACGTTATCACATAGCTAAGGTATACCGACGGGATAACCCAGCCATGACCCGAGGCCGATATCGGGAATTCTACCAGTGTGTGAGTACTGGGAAATTGTGGGGTGGGATGGGTAACTCAAGCTGTCCCTCAAGCCACTAGAATCTGTTGAATACTGTGGTGTCTTAAGTGAACTGGTTGTCTCAGATAATGCTTTTAGAGTTCTGTGGTGTTCTCATATAGGTTTCACAATGGCCTTATAGGGAGGGGAAGAGAGTGATTGTTTTCCATTTTACGTAGAAGTAAACTTGATGCTCAGCAGATGAAGATATCACAGGGATAGGAAAGGCAAAGGTGAGACTAGAACACTTGGGCCAGTGCTCAGTATGATAGGATCACAGCAGAAGATGAGGAAATTCAATTGTAGAAATCAAATCATGGGCTGGAGCAGTGGCTCAGCAGATAAAACACTTGCCTGGCATGCATAAGGACCTGGTTTCAAACCCCAGCACCACATACACAACTAAGTGTGAGAGAAACAAAGGCCAGATGAAAAAAAATAAAATTCTCTCTTCCTCTCTCTCCCTGTCTTTCAAAAAAGAGGGGAGAGAGAAATCAAATCATCCAGACTGATGACAGGGCTTCTGGTGAATAGAAAAAATGGTTAAGGACTAAGGCTGGATAACTGCCCCACCACAGTAGGAGTAATTAAGGAAAAAGATGATGAAGAAGTAGATAATGGAGGGAAATAGCTTAACAGATAGAAAGGAAACCAAGATTGGGTTTTCCTCTGAGCAGATGATCGCATGTAGAAAATAAAGAAGGTCTGTGCTTGAGGGCACACAAGCCTTCATAACGAGCAGAGCTCCCAGGAGTCCCCCTGGAAGATGTTTCCAACCCTAAAGACCTTTCATTACCTCTCTGCCTGCAGGATTTTGACATTGCTGGGCAATTTGATCCCATGATCCCTGATGCAGAATGCCTGAAGATCATGTGCGAGATCCTGAGTTCACTTCAGATAGGCGATTTCCTGGTCAAGGTCAGAGCATGGCAGGGTTGGGAGGGTAAGGTAAGGCCTGGCCTCTCACAGGAGAAAGTCCTTGTGCAGTAGCCCAAGTGACCAAGGCTATTGAGGGTCACACAAAAGATATTCCCTCCTCCTTACGTCTTGGGTTCCCTGCAGGTTAATGATCGGCGCATTCTAGATGGGATGTTTGCCATCTGTGGTGTTCCTGATAGCAAGTTCCGTACCATCTGCTCCTCAGTGGACAAGCTGGACAAGGTAACAACCCAAGTACCTCACTTTTTTTCCTAGATCCCACTCTGCTTGAGAAACGAAAAACAGGATTAGGAGAAGAAGGTGCCTGCCTCTGTGCCCACCGAAGGAAGATTAGCCCCAGGATATAGGCTGAAGGGCAGGTTGGGCTCTAAGACCACCCCCTAAGGAGGGTCCATACTTGCTGAGATAGGGAAGCTGCCTAGGGGTCCATAACTCATGTCTTGTCTGTCCAGATATCCTGGGAGGAAGTGAAGAATGAGATGGTAGGAGAGAAGGGCCTTGCACCTGAAGTAGCTGACCGCATTGGGGACTACGTCCAACAGCATGGTGAGTAATGGAACCCAGCCTCTCCATCAACCATCCCGCTGCCCTCAATCCTAAGTGTTTGTGGGGGAGAGCAAATGTGTGTTCATGTACACATGTGCTTGGAGTCCAGGCAAAAAGATGGACCCCACTGCCTTTTTTCCCTCTCCTTGTCAATCTGGTGCATGAATCTGTCTCACCAGGTGGGGTGTCTCTGGTGGAGCAACTGCTCCAGGATCCTAAACTATCCCAGAACAAGCAGGCCTTAGAAGGCCTAGGAGACTTGAAGCTGTTGTTTGAGTATCTGACTCTGTTTGGCATTGCTGACAAGGTGAGTCAACAAGGGGATGGAAACCCTGGCTGACCTCTGATGCTTCAGGTCCCTGATCCTAATCTAGTACTGATCATATCCTTGCCTCCACAGATCTCCTTTGACCTAAGCCTTGCTCGAGGGCTGGACTACTATACTGGGGTGATCTACGAGGCAGTGTTGCTACAGACACCAGCCCAGGCAGGGGAAGAACCTCTAGGTGTGGGCAGTGTGGCTGCTGGAGGACGCTATGATGGGCTGGTGGGCATGTTCGACCCCAAAGGGCGCAAGGTGCCATGCGTGGGGCTCAGCATTGGGGTGGAGCGGATCTTCTCCATCGTGGAGCAGAGATTGGAGGTAGGTCCTAGGGTGTAGGTAGAAGACAGTCTGCAAGGTGGTAGCACCCAAGCTACCTTTTGATCTCCAGTGAGCAAGTGCTGCTGCTTTGGGCAAGAATGTCTCAAAAGCATGCAGAAAAGTCAGGCATGGTGACACATGCCTGTAATCCCAGCAACTCAGTGAGGCCCTAAGCAACTTAGCAAGACCCTGTCTCAAAATAAAATATAAAAAGACCTGGAGATATGGCTCAGTTGTTAAGCACACCTGGGTTCAATTCCTAGGGGGGAAAATGCAGAAAAGATGATTGCTAGCCTTCACAAATTCTCACCCCATTAGAGAACCATTTTATAGATCTTTGATCTTCCATTAGATCCTCTGCTCTGGGGCCCTACTTCAGGGCTGTCAGGAACTTAGGCTGGTATATCCAAGACCCCAGCTCTTTCTTGTAATAGAATACTTAATATTTTAATGTTCATTGTGCTGGGCACAGTACTTGGTGATTGTCATGTATTAGCTAATATAATTCTGTAAATAGCTTTCTGGGCATAACTACTTCTGTTATTTGCATTTTTCAGATGTGAAAACTGATAATTTAGTCAAGGTCATGAAATATGTAAATAGCAGAGTCAGAATTTGAATTCAGGTAGTCAGACTCGAAAGTTGATCCTAAGCACTCTGTAACATTCTCTCTGCATAGGAAGCAAGTGTCTCAAGGCCTTGAGATGGCTTGTCTCTCCGCCACCTAAAGTAATACCAAGGAAGCCCCTTATGACCTGAAGCCCTCCTTTCCTGCTGATGCTCTTAAATGGCTGGTTGCATTTCATTTTCAAGAATATTTTGGCAACCTTCCCAGTACTCCTATCCCTTTTTTACAGAGTGCATATGATCTTTATTTCTTGGTTGAGGTCAGCATTCTAGTAGGCATCTTACACCGTAAAAACTTTGAAAATGGTTTCCAGAGAGAGTCATAGAGTAACAGCAGTATTCACCCTTGTCCTCCATCCACATACACCTTGGGTTCTGCCCTGGAACTAAAGTATGAGAAACATACTCTCTGGAATGAACAGGTAAAGTAGTGACTAGAAGACCAGTGTTGATTTGATTGCCTGGGGGTGGCCTCATAGTAGTACTTCTGTGTGAATGTTCTTATGGACCCTTAATATACTAGATAGAAATGAGCTTGAAGTTACTGTAAATAAGATACCTTTTCCCTTTATTCTGACAAGGCATTATGTATAAGTTTATTTCTCATATCTTCTGAGAGCTACCTTATACCAAATACTAGAGGACAACACTGGTATCCTTCTCTGATGGAACTCACTGACTTGGGCCTAGTCTCTCAGAATCCTAACCAGAGCCTGCCCTGTTTGCTCCTTGACAGTGTTAGTCCTGATTTCTCACTTTTATCTGCCCATTCACTAGGCTTTGGAAGAGAAGGTGCGGACCACAGAGACACAGGTTCTTGTGGCATCAGCACAGAAGAAGCTGCTGGAAGAGAGACTGAAGCTTGTCTCAGAGCTGTGGGATGCTGGGATCAAGGTACAGGGAGCAAACCCCAGGGTGGCAGCAAACTTGTGAGTGTTAAGCACAAATTAAATAGAAATTCATCCATACTGCCTTCTGCCATTACTTGTTGGGGTAGAACTAAGAGCAAGATGCCAGCTTGGACTCCCAGGAGTTTGTCCCTGAGGACAGCAGAAGCCAGCCTTCATTTTCTTCCCTGGTCCCTTATAGGCTGAACTGCTCTACAAGAAGAACCCAAAGTTACTGAATCAGTTGCAGTACTGCGAGGAAGCAGGCATCCCACTGGTGGCCATTATTGGAGAGCAGGAGCTCAAGGATGGGGTTATAAAGCTCCGATCAGTGGCTAGCAGGGAAGAGGTAGGTAAAGGGAAGGGCAGGAAGGCTAAGGAAGTAGGAATGTATATCATGTTGACCATCGCTTCCCCATTCAAGACGTGAGCAAAATCCTGGCATTCATATGGTTTATTTGTTTATTTATTTTATTTTGGTACTGGGGATTTAACCCAGGGGCACTTAACCACCAAGCTACATCTCCAGTCCTTTTTATTTTTGAGACTGGGTCTCATGAAGTTGCTTAGGGTCTCTCCAAATTTCTCAGACTGGCCTAGAACTTGCAATGCTCCTGCCTCAGCCTTCAAGTTGCTGAGATTACAAGTGAGCACCACTGAGCCTGGCATGTAGCACCAATTCCTAAAGGAATTAAAGGCTTAATGTGTTACTGTGGTCTGGCAGGATAAGATAGATGCCCAATCCCCACAAATCCTGTGTCTCGGTGAAGAGGCACTGTCTAACCTAGGGTATCTGAATGGGTTCTTTTTGCCACTGAGCCAAATCTGATGATTAGAAGTAGATTTGGAGCAATGGCTTGGAAGATGCTCATACTACCTTCTTCCTTTGTCTTGGCCAGGTGGACGTGCGAAGAGAAGACCTTGTGGAGGAAATCAAGAGGAGAACAAGCCAGCCCCTCTGCATCTGCTGAACTGAGTACACTATCAGAAGAAAGTGGGACTGACACTGATAGAGGCTAAAACAAAACTGCATATGTACTTCAGCTTTGTACCCTCCTGTTCTAGCAGGAATACCTGAAAAATGGTCAGAAAAGAGACTTGTTATTTTTATTATGATTCCCTTATTGGTAATAGTGGGGAAGTGGCCAAGTACCACACCACTTTCTATGGAAGGCCCTGGGGATCAGTCCTCTGTTTCCTGACTTACCTGGGTGAGTCTGGGATGGCCTCACCCTTGGGGCCCATGTCAGATGGAGCACACACAACCAGTCACAAAAGGTCCAATAAAATGCCTCAACCACTGGAGTGTATTGTCCGCGTCATTAATGCCTAGCTCTGCCTTTCCCATCAGAGCCTGAGCCAACCATTCAGCTAAATTCATGAATGAAAAAGGGAGAAAGATGCACAGTACTGCCCAAGAGCTATTCCCGCAGGCGAAAAGTGCCCCTGAAATTTCTGCCTCCAGCGTCCACTACCCTCCACTACCCTCCGCGTTGCAAGCGACTCCACTCCACTCCCCGGGTGCGGGGCTGCCCAGGACCGGCTCGCCAGGGTTTCTAGTTTTCCGCCTGGAGGGTCCGAGGGCCCGCGGCGCACGTGCAGTGGATACATCCACCCTCAGGAGGCGGGGTCGCGCTCAGCCAATGAGAGCTCGGGGGGTGGAGGGTAGGGAAGCTTCCAGAGGCCGGCGGGGAGGAAGTTATAAAGAGGGTACGGGCGGGCTGGCCTGGGGTAGAGCCATGCAGTCCAAACGCGAGTGTGAGGTGAGTGCCTGGCGACGTAGGGGTTCGACGGGCCCCGCCCGCGCAGAGGGGTGGTCGCAGGGACCCCGACAACACGGGCGCCGTGGGGACGGACTCGGCGACCCGCCATTCCAGTCTGCCTTTTTTCCTCTCAGCAATGGTGTGAAAGGGTGAATCCAGAGAACAAGGCGGCCTTGGAGGCATGGGTGAGGGAGACGGGCATTCGCCTGGTGCAGGTGAACGGGCAGAGGAAGTATGGCGGGCCACCCCCAGGTACGGTAACCCAGCCCCGCGCCTGCCGCGCCAGCCCCGACGGGCACCCTTGAGGGAGGTCCTCCCCCGAGGCCCCGCAGTCAGACACCCCAAGCAGATAAGGAAATTTGAGTTCCCCATGCACCCTCCCCGTCGAGGAGCCACGCTTGTTTGCTGTCACCTAATTTGTGCCAACGACCCGGTCAGGGTACGGGCGTTCCCATTTCATAGACGTTCGGTGGCATCGTCTGCCTCCCTCTGGGGCCTCGGGCTGGGACGTCCGAACCATGCCGGTGACTGACGGTGCCCTTCCACACCCTCTCCCAGGCTGGGTGGGCAGCCCGCCGCCAGCGGGGTCGGAGGTGTTTATCGGACGGCTGCCGCAGGACGTGTACGAGCACCAGCTGATCCCACTCTTCCAGCGCGTGGGCCGCCTCTACGAGTTCCGCCTGATGATGACTTTCAGCGGCCTGAACCGCGGCTTTGCCTACGCCCGGTACAGCTCGCGGCGCGGCGCCCAGGCCGCCATCGCCACGCTGCACAACCACCCGCTGCGGCCCTCCTGCCTGCTGCTGGTGTGCCGCAGCACGGAGAAGTGTGAGCTGAGCGTGGACGGCCTGCCGCCAGGTGTGAGCCGCCGGGCGCTTCTGCTCGCGCTGCAGCCGCTGGGTCCTGGCCTGCAGGAGGCGCTGCTGCTGCCCAGCCCGGGCCCCGCGCCCGCGCAGATCGCGCTGCTCAAGTTCAGCTCGCACCGCGCCGCCGCAATGGCCAAAAAGGCTCTGGTGGAAGGTAGGGGTGGTGGCTGCGGGGAGGTTGCAGTTTGGGGCCCAGCACGTCCTGCCAGACACTTAGGGAAGCGATTAAAGTCCCAGAACCTTAGCGTGTGAAGCACCCGTGAGTTTGCAACCTGACACTAATTCCAATAGTGCCACCCGTAGCACTTACCAAAACATTTCCGTGTAACATCTCGTGTATCAGCTCCAGACTTCATCATTAACATTTCAATGAAAAAATGGGACTTGCCCAAGGGAGCCTACCTTTTATCCCCTATAGAACTTGCTTCCTCAGACCTTTGTGAGAAATGAGTCAACAATGGGTACCTGGTACTTAACCCATTTCCTAATTCACCGCTAGTATTGACAAAGGAATGTTAGCTATTGTGATGGTTATGAGGCAGATAAAGCCTACACCAAACAGTACTCGAAGGGATCTTAGAAGGTAACAGTTTTTATACCCCTTTTCACATAAATACAATGAGGCCTGGGGAAGTTGTTTTAACTTACCCACGGTTACACAGCCAAGAAGTGAGGAGGCCATAAATTACAGTCTTGTGTAACTCCTAAGGGCTCAGAGTTTGGGGATCTTGGGCCCAGGACTTAGACTTGCCCTTATCTCTTGCCTTTTTCCTGCAGGGCAGTCACGCCTCTGTGGAGAACAGGTGGCTGTGGAGTGGCTCAAGCCAGACTTGAAGCAGCGACTGCGCCAACAACTCACAGGTCCCTCTCTGCGGTGCCTACAGCCAGATGGCAGCCGACTGACCCTGGCCAGGGACAAACTAGGGTCCCAAGGGGCTCGGGGTGCCCTGCAGCTCCTGTGCCAAAGAATGAAGCTGGGCAGCCCTGTGTTCCTCACCAAGTGTTTGGGCACAGGACCTGCTGGCTGGCACCGCTTCTGGTACCAGGTAGTGATTCCTGGGCATCCAGTGCCTTTCAGTGGCCTCATCTGGGTTGTGCTGGCCCCAGATGGGCAGGATGGGCACGAGGTAGCCAAGGATGCTGTGTCTGCACGGCTGCTAGAGGCAATGAGTGAGTCTGGGGCCAGCCTCTGGTGGTGTACTGGGGCTGAGGCAGGTACTATGGTTAAGCAGTGACCCTTTCCTCTCCACAGGCAGCCTTAATAGGTAGGCAGAGCCTGTGTCTGTCCTCAGCCCAGCAGGCCTGGGCAATCACTATCTGATCCCAAAAGGGGGAAGGGGCACAGGCCCTGCCCCAGGCCTGAGAAAGCCGCCCTGCTGGGACAGGGCTCCATCACACCTGGGGCCTGTTCAAGTTTGGCTTAAGTTGTCATGAGGGACTTTGCCATCCCCCTCTGACCCCAGGGTCTGACCTGACCCAGTGTTCTTCCTTGGCCACTCCCAGTGTGACACACACCATACCTTCTGTCCCCCTGCTGCCTCTGCCTCTGCCCCCACTCCCACCCCCATCCCCAACCCCAAGCTTAACATGAATCTTTATTTTTTTTTTTGTTTTTATTTGGGGAATTGGCTGAGCCAAAGGGCAAATTTTGCCCTTCCCACCACTTATCATTCTGGTTTTGGTTTATGTATGGTTTTGAGCTTTTCTATGCTGGTTGTATTTATATTAAACCCCTGGTTAGTACATGCATGTGTCTGTGCTATCTTGCCACAGTTGAGGGTGTGCCTATTCTGGTAGATCCTCACTAAAGTGCCTTAGTCCTGGACCTCTATGCAACTTCTTAATCTGCACAATATAAATTCGTATTATAGCTAAGTGGGTTCAATCCCCAGCACCAAAAATAATTTAAAAATTCATATCCTCTGGAGATCCATCCTAGGAAGCAAGGGTCTTACTCCATGAAGACCCATGGTGAGATTCCACTCAGTCACTGTTGTCTTCACTGTCCTCCTCTTCCTCTGGAGCCTTGGAATCCTCTCCCTCTTCCCTCAGTCCTGCAAAGAAGTCATCAGTGCTCCAGGCTTTGCTGCTTAGGGCACGCAGTGAGCCTCCCTTTTTCTTGCGTCGACGGTAGTCATCCACCACCACAGTGCGTAACTGGGCCATATTCCAAAACTTGAGGTGTTGATCATGGCCACTACTGGCTAAGAAGCGACCACAGTGGGAGAGGGCCAACTCTTCAACAGGCTCTCCAGCATGCTGGCCCACACGGCCCACCACTCGATTTGGCAAGATGTTTACAGCCCTGGGTGGGTAAAAGAACAGTGTTAGGTGCTGGCTAGATGGGCTTGCCCTTCCTGTGACCAGAGGGCTATTCTGGCTTCCCTCACCTGATGATTCCATCAGTGGAGCCAGTACACAGCAGACTCTCAGTGACTGGAACCATACAGTCGATGGACTCAGCTCTCAGGGCAAAGCGATCACTTGTGGCCCCAAAACCATTCCAATTGAAGAGATAGATGGTACCTTCACTAGACCCACAGGCCACCTTCTTGCCAAGCTGAGGAAAATAGAAAGCCATTTCTGTGGAGCCACCCCAAACCAAGCCTCTGTCACAAATTCATGCCCCATCCCATCGTTCCCAGCTGTACTTTCATGAGGGTGACAGAGGTCAGGTCCCCAGACTGAGGCTCTGAGAGCAGCTCGAACCGGCGTCGCTTGATATTGAAGACACCAAGGCAGCCATCCCCACTGCAGAGAGCAGAGCAGCAAGATTAACCAGACGCTTCCTTTGAGGAAGACTATCATGGAGACAGGAAGAGTAAGGAAGTATCTTTGAGGCTGTACCTGGCTGTTAACAGCAGCTTCTTAGCAGGGTCCAGGGCCATGTCAGCAATATATTCCTCATGCTGCCGCATATCCATTAAGGGGCCCTCCTTTCGCTGATCCCAGAGCCGGATACCACCTGTGTCATCCCCAGTGGCCAAAACATTCTCATCAACCAGCAGCAGACTGTTGATGGGGGCACTGGACAGACACATGCAGAACTTCTTGGAGCACCTCTATCTTAGTAAAGACCTCCTGATCCCCACCCCTCACCTCAGTGCACACACAATTGGCTCCCTTACCCATGAGCCTTGGAAATTCGTCTTTCCAGTCGACCCTGTTCCACATCTAGAACATGGATGGCTTTGTCCTTGGAGACAGTAACAAGTTCTGGGAGGAAAGGTGCTCAGGTCACAGTGCTGTTCACTGCCCCCTTCCCATCACATTTCTGGCTACCTTCACCAGTACTCACTATGTCCATCTTCAGAGAAGACTATATCTCGGCATGACTTGAGGTGGTGACCTGAGGACCAGAGTTCCTTGGTTTCTCCCTCTTGGCAAGAGTAGGAAAAGCTGCAGAAAGAAGGAAGGTAAATAACCCAGACCACAGCTGGGATGCACTAAGTGCAGAGACCAACTAGACAGAACAATAATGCCACCTGTCTAGTTCTTGCTTGCATACCTCCAAGCCCAAAAGGCTTATCACCCCATTTGTCCATTTCTAGGAAGCTTCAAATGTTAGGCCATTTCAGTACACATTAATTCAGGGTACATACGCATAGGACTTCTTTGTGACTTCACTCCACCCTGCCTCTCTTAATCATTCTTGAGAAAGATTGAGTCTGGACCACTGTGGAGGCCCAGAAACTCTAATTAAATCAATGACAGAAGAAAAGCTCCAGAGAGTTAGAAGGGTGAACATCAGGGTGCATACAGTTGCAGATGAAGGACAATTATAGGGGCTAGAGTGGTGGCTCAGTAGTTGTGCTTGCTTGGCATGGGCGAGAACCCTGGTTCAAAGCCCAGCCCCATGTACACAATGAAGTGCCAGAGCAACAAAAGCCACATGAAACACTAAATAAAACTAATTCTATCACTGTCTCTCTCTCTTTTTTAATAAAGAAAGAAAATTACAGCATACTGTGGCCGGTATCAATGCTGGCGAAGTGGTAGGGTCAAAATGGAGATGAAGCTGAGTGTAATGGCACACACAATCCCAGTTACCTGAGGGAAAAGGCCAATGGCATCTGGCAGGTACCTTATTTTGTCTGGGTAATGGTGGAAGAGGGAAGAGAGGGTTAGAACTAAGGAACAGTACATAAAAGAGAGGGGAACAGGGCTGGAGCGGTGGCTCAGCGGTTTCGGCGCTTGCCTGGCAAGCACGAGGACCCGGGTTCGAGCCCCAGCACCATGTACAACAACTAAGTGTTGGAGCAACTAAGGCCATGTGAAAAACTAAATAAAGTTGTTTCTCTCTTTCTCTGCCTCTCTCACTGTCCCTCTCTCTTTAAAAAAAAAAAAAAAAAAGAGGGGAACAGTTTTCCAAGCATGTGCAAAGGTGCTGAGGCCACAAAATACATGAGGAAGGTGAATGAGCACAGTAAGAAAAAAAGAACAGAAAGAGGCCAGGTGGAAAAGGCCTTGATAGCCAGATTAAGGAGTTTGTTCTAAATCCTGTTTTCTATTGTGTTTGTTTTTTGTACCAGGAATTGACCCCCAGGGGTGCTTAGGCAGTGAGCCACAACCCTAACCCTTTTTATTTTTTTATTTTGAGACGGTGGTCTCACTAAGTTGCAGAGGCTGGCTTTGAACTTGCGGTCCTCCTGCCCCAACCCCCGGAGTCACCCGCCCAGCGAATTTTTTTTTTTTTTAATCTATTGAAAGGCGCAAAAGCAAGGAGCTCCTTAAGCCTGTCTCAGGCTCAATACAGTCGGTGGAAAGTCTCCGACACATTTTTTTCTACTCAGCTGAGTCACAACGTTCAGCTACTTTGTCCTTTCAGTACTTTCAAACAGATTGGCGTGGTAACTGGTTTAAGTGGAATGCCAAAAATGAATCAGACCGGATGAATCCTGCAAAATGTGTCTCCCTTCAACATTCTTTCCTCCCTTCTCACCCCAGCTCCATTCCTGGGAATGGTGACCACCATGGCCCTGGCCCTGCACCTCACTCACACGAACACGTCCCCGTCCACGTCCCCCGCCGCCAGCAGGTCTCGGGTCGGATGGAAGGCCAGCCCACTGGCCGGCGCTTCCAACACGATGTCTTCCGGAGTGTCCCGGATCCGGGCTGGGGACTCGGCGGAGTCAGGGTCCTCCTCGTCGCTCCCCTCCTCGGCGGGCCTCTCTTCACACGTGCCGTCCATGACCCGCAGGATTCCAAACCTCCCGGCTGGCCGGCTGCCCACGCGCTAAGCTGCCGTGGTGTGGAAGGAGTGCCCTGCGGAAGCTTCCGCGCGGGGGCGTGGCCGGAAGTGCTCCGAGCGTGGACCACAGGGGCGGAACGGCAGTTCGCCGCCGTGGGTGGAGCAGACCCAAGAGGCGGCGCTCGCCAGACCCTTCCCTGTTTGTGTCGAGCAGCGGTTTGCGCTTGAGCTAGCTGGATTGTGCGACCGTCAGTACCTCCTCCCTAGTCACTTCATGTAAAGTTGGGAACTGCAGATAAGTCCTTTCCCCTCACACTACCGCATCATGACAGGTGCTCCCTCCAGGACCCAGGGGCAAGCGGGAGGAGGACTCCAGTTCCTTAGGGATAAGAGCGGTCATTCGTGGCTTGTTGAAATCCAAGACCATCACAAGCAGCAGCCAAGGCGCTCAGAAAGCTGCAAAAGCCCACAAAGCAAAAGCCACACAAAGATCTACAGGGGTAATAAGGAGGCAGCCCGCGCACACACGTTTCAAGCCACCATCCACGCCCAACATATTCCTGACGAAACCGAACAATGCCTGTGACCATTCCTACAGCTTAGCTCCAGACGCTCCATGAGCCAGACTGGCAGTGCTTAAGGATATCTAAGAATTGCTTAAGAAAAAATGAATATGACAGGTGATGCTCTGGATGTTCCTGTTACTAAAGATCACTGTGATGGCAGGCAGCACTGTGCATGGTGGGGCAGATGACAACCATGTGCCCCTGAGGCTGAAGAGAAACTGCTCACATCTCTTTGGTACTAAGCCTTCTAAGACACTTTGTGCTGAGGTCCAACACCCTTAAAAAGAAGTGAAAGAAATGAAGTTACACACTTAAGCTATATTCCCTGTGTGATTGGAAAGAGTCCTTGTCACCTACCAACCAGAGAGCCTTGATAATTTCCTTAAGGCTTGGTGGTACTTTGCATAAACTGAATTTTAAAGTGGCAGTCAACCCCCAGGTAGTCTTCTTACTACCTAAGTATCCATAATGAGCTATGTCTCTGACATTTTTCTTAATTGGGACTAAAGCCTACAACTGTCATTTGTCTGAAGTTAGCCATTCTAGGTGCTGATGCAGACAGGCCCCAATTTCAGCCTCTTAGGTGCCATTGACAAAGCTGGCTTCCTCAAAAGCCCTCTTCTAGGACTGGGGTGTATGTCATAGCTCAGTGGTAGAGCACTTGCCTAGCATGCAGGAGGCCCAGAATTCAATCCCTAGCATTGCAAAACAACAGTGCCATTTTGTATAAAGATGAAAATGATCAAAAACAACACTTAAGGTGTCTTTGGAGCTCTCTTTGAATGTGATGAACCCATGGGCCTTAAGCTCAGGGTAGGCAGTGGCAGTCTGGCATCTAACCCCTAATGATAAACACCAAAGTTCTGGCAATGAGCAGAAAGGGAAAAAAGGGGCATGGGATGGGGTGATTTGGCCAGAAGTCCACCGCAGACATTAGCAAACTTTTCAGATTGACGAAGGGCACCAAAACATTCCGCCCCATGAGGGATTCCAGTACCTGCAAGCCCAGGTACACCAATTTTATCCCTAAGGCTTATTTTTTTTAGCTAAGGAAGCAGTGATTTTCACTCAGCATTACTAAAACTCCCAGGACATATAAACTCATGAAAGGTTTTTCTGCCCATAAGTGATTTTCATCAAATGCTTTTAGCAACATCCCAGTTCTGTGTAGCCTTAACATCATCAGAATGGCAGCCCATCCAGATGTCCTTAATCCCCAGGGAATCTCTACTCTGGGACTAACCCCCAGACAGGACTGAAAGAGCTTGACATTTGAGACCAATCATACTTATATTCCTCTATCTACTTCTTGCTGATCAGTGAAAGTCATTCTTCCCTTCTCCACTGGGCACACTAGATAGTAATCACCCTTACTGTCTAAGACTCTAGAACTACAGCTCAGGAAGGACTGATGACTTTCTGAGTGTGATTTTATATAACCAGCAAAACTAGTCTTCTTGCTTGTTTGATTATTCAACAAATAAATTTCTGAATAAAAAAAAAAAAAACAACTAGTCTTCTTGGTATTCCAGTGGTCCTAGAGTGGGGATGCTCAACACAGACAAGATAACACATTAGGTTAACCAATTTTAATGGAATCAAATGGTTATACAATAAACTTTTATATACATTCACAAAAAGACACCTTGCAACCTTTCTAGGAATTGTAGAAAGAAAATAGTAAGAAGTACATCCATGTGAAGATTCTTCAGTTGAACTGGAGATTAGTATTTTGGTCTTTTCACTTCAACCCTGCAATGGAAGGAGAAATGGGTCAGTATAAAATCAATACACTATATAATTCCCACCAGCCCTGCAAAGAAAGAATGTTGCTGCTCACCCATCAGCTTCCATCTTTTTCCTCTTCTCAATGATCTGCAAAAAGAACAGTGACAGTCTATAGTCACGCTGCCAGCTCAGTACACCAGCGGTTCAAGGCTGATAACCTTTCTCTCACTTACATGGCTCTCCAACCCCCAGCTTGTTCTTGGATCTGTGAGCCAGTATCTCCTCCAAGCTGAAACCCTCCCACTTGAGGGGCAGTCCCACTTACTGCACTAATCTTCTTCCACTGGCGATCAAGTTCTGCCTTGTCATTGGTTTCCTTAAAGCGCCTGGTTTTCCTTCCTTCAGACATCTTGATACCATACTGGAATGCAGCTCTGAAAACATCCATTGGGGGGAAGAAGGCATCAGAGGCTGCATAGCAGGAACAAGGTTTTCCCAAAAAGCTCTGTGGGTAGAGTTCCTATCTGAAAACATCTTACACCCTCTAACCTGGGGTGGGGAAGTCCACCAAACTGCTATATCCCTCCTCACGCCCTACCCCTATTTAGTACCAACTCACTTAGGCAAAGCCTCCTTGTTGTTCATGTATTCGCTGTATTCTTCCTGGGTATCAAAGTCCCAGCGGCCTAAGGGGCCCTTTTTGTTACCCTGTAGCAGGACAGTATAAGCAGATGAGGAAGGAAGAGATGTCAAGAGAAAATGAATTTTAGTTCTTGATTAAAGTCAGACTCTCTCACAATCCCAGGTTCCACAATTTATAAAGCCTATCATAATAAATAATAAATGCTTTCTATTTACTCATGTGTATCAGGTACCATTCTGAACACTAAACATGTTTAATTAATTGATGTGATAAAGGAATCATACTTTTGTTTTTAAACAGTAATAAAATTTGGCAAGGTCACAAAACCAATAAATGGCAGAGGCAGAATGAAACAAGGATCCAAGATTAATCCATGCTCGTAATCACTGAGGTACACTGAAAACAAGGAAATGAGATTTCTCCACAATTAACAGTTGTAGTTTTATTCTTAAAAACGTTTTTAAGACACAGGAAACACTGGGTATAACAAAATTGTTATTTTCTAAAGACTGCAATTCCTTCCACTTCCATTTATGTATTAATACTTGCTTACTGCCTAGCATGGAAACCAAAGTCTGATACTTTGTTGTAGGGGATAAAAAGGGATAGATTTTTGGCCATATCTCATATGATCTTGTGCAAACTCTAAAACAGTTAAGCTGCCCATTACTTGTAATGCTGTTGTTCCCATCACTGCAGCTGAAGAATAGTGGCACTCAGAAAACAAAAAATTTTGAGTAGTGAAAAGGAAATGTGCTAAATAGTAACTCCCCAAAAGCCCCAAACATCCTTTTAAGTTCATACCTGGTCCATTTTGCTATAATCCACCTCCTCATCACTATCCACAGCCATGTCATCCATCCTAAAGAGAAGCACCAGTTAAACAGATGCTATAGCCCCCAAAATTATGCCTCATCCAGAAACCCACCTATCAGAAAAGGCCACCCCTCCAGACCTCACTCAGAGTCTAACAATTTTTCCAAGTAAGAAGTACCCTTAGATCTCAGCAAACCAAATTTTACCTAACCACACAATTTGCTCTCCAGTCATCCCAGCCTCCCTATCTTAACAGGGTCCCACGTACGTGGCTGGGTAGCATTCTGCATAACTGTTGGACATGCCAAAGAAATCGCCCAGCTGCTTTTTGTCTTCCGGTTTCTTCAGCATATGCTATGTTAAAGAAAACATTAGAATTCCAGCTCTTATAGAAAAGCTTTAGGCAGAAGAAACCAAGGACTACAGACCTCAACATGAAACTTCTTAGAAGCAAGTTGTGAGCTTGAATGGATCCTCTAAGGAAAGGGCAAAGTATGGTTTCATCACTGTCAAAATTCTACACAAAAGGAAAACAGGTAGGGTAGGAGGGAGAAAGGAGGCAGGTAGAGCTGGAATAAAAGAAAACAGCTCTCTAAGCCAGAAAAATATTAAAGTAAAGGATATGATTCTGTGCCTTCCCAGCCAGCAGACCCAGCAAACTTTTCATTGATGGACTTGATCAACTCCTTGGCAGACCCAGGTCCTGGAGGAAAGAGAACTCTGTTTAGACTTTGAACTGATATTCTTACAACCTCTACCTCGCAAGCCAGGTTCAGTGGTGCACACATAATTCCAGCAACTTGGCAGGCTGAGGCAGGAGGATCACAAGTTCAAGCCCAGCACTGACAGCAAGACTCTGTCTCAAAATTAAAAATAAAAAAATAATTAAAAAATAAATTTAAATAAAGGGCTGGGGATGTAGCTCATTAGTAGCAAATCCCTGGATTCAATCCCCAGTTCCACCAAAAACACACACAAAAAAAATTCCAACTTGTGTCTGTCTTCATCAAAAACTTTTTTTTAAAAGCACATAATTTTACAACAAAATTTTAACCATATTTCAATTCATAACGTTACTATGGTTGAGAAAGTTACTATGGTTGAGATGGCAGTTGAGGACCCAGAACACTGCATACTCAACCTCTACATCACCTCCTTAGAACCTCAGAGCTGGAGGAATTATATCAAAAATCAAATATACCCTACCACTGCCCAAGAAGAGAGGAGAATTCCAGACTTATCCTGCCTATTCCATGAAATAAGACATAATTTGGGGCTGAAGTGGTGGCTCGGCGGTTATGGCACTTGGCTAGCATGTGCGAGTACACAGGTTCAAGCCCCAGCACCCACGTACACAGCTAAGTGTCAGGGCAGCAAAAGCCATGTGAAAAACTAAATAAAAAATGATTTTCTGTCTCTGTGTCTCTCTGTCTGTCTCTCTCTCATTGTCCCTCTCTTTAAAGAAAAAGAAAAAAGAAAAGAAAGAAGACATGATTCTTATGAAAGTCTAGAACCAGAAAGTTTCCTAAGTCCACCTTTGCCAGCTCTGAGCACTACTTCAGACTCTCAGAGAAAGCAGAACTGCTAGACTCAATAAGAGAGGCTTCGGAAACAACCCACCTTTGTCAACATCCATTGGCTGGAAAGGAAACAAAAACTGAGATGAGTGTCACTTTAAGGAATTCCCAACTCATCCCTCCCCCAAGTCCAAATTGATTCCCTGCCCACCTTGCCTCCGTTTCCAGAATGGGTGACCCACCCATTAGTCGACCCAGGTGCTGTGGAGCCATAAGGTGCCTATATAACAGGAAGGTCCCATACCTGGTTGGACAGGCATAATAGGGCAGCTCTACCATCTGGTACACTCAACATCTCACCTCATCATCCACTTTTGGCTTCTCAAAGTAGCTGTGCCTCTTCTTTTCCTCTTCTCTCTCCCGGTCCCGCTCTCGCTCCCGCTCCCGATCTCGTTCTCGCTCCCTCTCTCGGTCTCGGTCTCTGTCTCTCTCCCGATCACGCTCCCGTTCCCGGTATCTCTCCCGCTCCTTGTCCCGAGGTGTCTTGGTTGTGGAGGGAACGTAATCTCCAATGTCCTCAAAAATGCTAGGGAAAAAAGAGATCACTAGCTGTCAGTCACCTACACTTCTACTTAACCCTTAACCTGGCCATTACTCCAGATTCTCATGCCAACAAACAACTCCCCAAAATGTCAAAGGCAAGAAACACAGAGCCCACTCCCCCAGACTAGGTGCTTGGTTTAAGATACATTACTTCATGTCAGCTTCAGGAGGTTTCTTCTCTTCCAGCTTCCCTGAAATGTAAACAGGAATTAGGAACACAATCCTGAGTTAATAATCACTCAGCCTCACCATCCTCTTCAGTTCAACTAAACGCCTCCCTCCCCCTTTTTTTTTTAATAGAGAGAGGGGGGAACAGGGAGAGAGAAAAAGAATCAATTTTATTTAGTTTTTTCATGTGGCTTTCGTTGCTCCAACACTTCTCTGTGTACATGATGCTGGGGTTTGAACCCTCATCCTCACACATGCCAGGAAAGTGCCATAACTGCTCAGCCACCACTCCAGCCCCTAAATGCCCACTTAAAATTCTTCTGTATAGAATATAGGAAAGGGCCAGGAGTGGTAGTACAGGCCTGTAATCCCAACTATTTAGAAGGGCAAGGCAGGAGAATTGCAAGTTTAAGGCCAGGCTGGGCAACTTATTAAGACCCTGTCTCAAAAAATAAAAAGGAGAGGCTGGAGTAGTGGCTCAGAGGTTAAGGCGCTTGCCCAGCATGCACAAGTACACGGGTTCAAACCCCAGCAACCCACATACACAACTAAGTGTCAGAGCAATGAAAGCCATGTGGAAAAACTCAATAAAAATTGATTCTGTCTCTCTCTGTCCTTCTCTCTTTAAATAAAAAAATAAATAAACAGGAACAAGGGATGAATAGTGGTAACATGCCCCTGAGTTCAATTCCCAGTACCAAAAAAAGAAAGAAAGAAAACAGAATGTAGGACAAATGCTACCTACTCTCCCTCCTCTGCTTCAAACCTGACCTCTGCTTCATGAGTGGGTTAAGCAGAAAAAAATCTGCATATACTCCTCTTGCCAGTGCTCTATTGCTTTCATTTTTCTCTGCTCCCTGGGAGCCTCCCAATGTCCTAGAGACAGAAAGCTCCAGATGACCTTGATTCCATCCCTAAATGCCCCTCCAGAGATAAGGTTTCTCTCTCTAACCCTCCAAATACCTTTATCCTTCTTCTTGAGCTTCTTGTTTCGGGTACCCTGCCTCAGGTATGAAAGGATCTGGGTAAGCTTGCTGATGACAATGTCATTTGTGGTCAACGTAGTCTGGGCCTGAAAACCCCAAGCAGCAAGTATGTTATTCCACTGAGTACAAATCTTTTTTAGTCATCCATTTACTCACTTAACAAACTGAAGGATGGGTTATACTTAATCAGGTAAAGATAAGAAAAACAGATGTTGTGGAAAGAAATTCCAGACAGATGAAACAGCTTGCACAAAAGTCCTGGATCTAGAACATTCAAGAAAGCCTAAATGACTGGAGAAGAAATAATAGAGAGGCATGGTAATAACAGACTAGAAAAGACAAATGCTGCAAAGGCTCACAGGTCCATGTAAAGATTCAGGTTTTTATCCTAAGAATAAGAAACCACAAAAAGCTTCTAAACTGGAATAAGGCAAAACTCTGCATTTTAAAAATCACTCTAGCCATGTGTAAAAATCATTATGGAAGCTGGGATGGAAAGACTAGGGGTGATGGGTTTCCTCCCCCCACACCCCTCTGCCATTGGAACCAGGGATTGAACCCAGAAGTGCTTAACTATTGAGCCTCCCCCAAGCCCTTTTGATTTTTTTTTTTTTTTAAAGAGAGAGGGACAGTGAGAGAGACAGAGAAAAACAACTTTATTTAGTTTTTCATATGGCCTTAGTTGCTCCAACACTTAGTTATGTACATGGCCCTGGGGTTTGAACTTGGGTCCTCGAGCTTGCCAGGCAAGCGCCGAAACCTCTGAGCCAGCACTCCAGCCCCTGATTTTTTATTTTGAAACACTGTCTCACTAAGTTGCTGAGGCTAGTCATGAACTTGTGATCCTCCTGCCTCAGCCTCCCAAGCTGCTGGGATTACAGGTATGGGCCACTGCACTTAGCCAGGGTTTCTTTTTGGAGGGAATTATTCCAAAATTGATTACTGTGGTGGTTACATAATTTAAGTGAAGATCATTGAATTGTAAACTCTAAAAGGGTCAGTTATATGGTATATGAATAATATCTCAATAAAAACAAATAATATATCAGAAGGAAACCAGAATGGAAGTGAAATTGGGAAAAATAATAAGGGAACTCTTTTTAACAGTTCTACCAAGAAAGTGTGGTTTAGACTGGAATATTACTGGCAGAGATGGAAGAAGTGAATGGATTCAATTGAGACTTAGGAAATAAAAATGAACAAGTGGTGATGACATAACAAAGGACGGAGCAGAGGTGAGGCTGATTCCCAGGTGTGACAATTATGTGATAGTCTTAGGACTCAGTTACTCACCTCCATGGTTGGGCAATCAGCCTTGCTGCGGATAAGAGTAGTAGGGATATCTGTGTCAGCATACTCATCATCCAGGTCTACCACATACGCCATGCGACCTGGCAGAAACAGCTCATTCCGTTCATATGCTTTGCTCTTGAAAAGCATACGGTAAACATTGCGTCCTACACAAAGGGAAAAAGGATTAAGTAGCCAATAAGAACCTTCTATCATAATAGCAGCCATTTATTAAGTGCTTGCTCTGTGCCAAGAGCCATGCCAACTGCTATGCAACTTTACTTCATTTTTCACAAAAGTTCTGTAAGATGGGCATTATTATCCTCTAATAAGGCTGAAAATTAAGTGATTTACCTAGTCATATAGCTACCAAGTAGCAGAGCAAAGAATGAAACCCAGGTGGTCTAAATCCAAAGTCTGGGTTTGCATTCACTCTTCTATACTGCCTTCTCAAGGGCACTATATACCTGCACTGCATTAGACCCTGAGAGAAAGAAGGATGAGGTTTAAAGTAATATAGTGATGGAAAAAACAGCTACAGTACACACTCAACATTACAAGTGTGCTTGCTATACAATTCACTTTTCTTTCCCATACAATAATCCCATGAGGTAAACATTAAACTACCTTTTACATGGGAACAATCAGGAAGCAAAATCAGGTGCCTAGAATCACATACTTATGATTTAATTGTGTGAATTCAAAGCCAGGACTCTGACTCCATATTCTGAGCTTTTAATCATTACTTCCTTTTTTTTTTTGCAGGGCTAGGATGAAACACATGGCCTCAGGGATATGCGGCATGCTAGCAAATACTCTACCACTGAGCCACAACCCAACTGCATGCTACGTTTTTAAGGCATAAGCCCGAATACGAAGGAGCTTCCAATCTGAGAAGGCACAAATGTGAAATAACTAGGTCCATGTCTGAATTCTATTAGAGTATTTCATGGGAACTAACTGATTTGGAGGCAAAGAACCTAGAACGCCCAGTCACTAGTGAAGAAACCCAGTACTCACCCAGACGTGTTTTAAATTCTATTTTGTTTTCAGGGTCCTCATCTTTCCTAAAAAAGACAAAAATATTTTTTTCTTTTGGTTAAATGTACGTTTCTTTCTTTTTAAAGACAGAGGGACAGTGCGAGAGAGACAATCAATTTTATTTAGTTTTTCATGTGGCCTTCGTTGCTCCAACACTTCACTGTGTACATGGTTCTGGAATTCGAACTCTCAAATTTGCATACTTGCGCATGCCAGGCAAGCACCGTAACTGCTGAGCCACCACTTCTGCCCGGTTAAATGTACTTTTATTTTAGGGCACAGATTTCCTTTCCTTACTTGGTTTCCTTTTGGGGCTTTTCCATCAGTTCCTCTTCCTCCTTCTCTTTGCTAGCAATCTCAGCTCGTACCTAATAGGAAATCAAGGTCTGGATATCCATTCACTTTATATACATTTACTGAAACATCCACTACACCACACTGTGGCCAGAAATAAGAATACAATATTAAATAAGACACACTATACTTACTCTCTAAACAATTTCAAAAAACTGCATTAACTGTTACATCATATATGCAGTAGAAAGATTATGTAAAAGGTGCAAGAAAAAGAGTGAGGAGTAGGAGGGTTTAACCATACCTGGATGATCAAGAAAGGATTCCCCCAGGAAATCAATTTTAGGCTAATACTTAATGGCTGAGTAACAACTAGTCCTACAGATAGGCCACATTTTGCCCTTCCCAACTAGATGGTCTGGACTAACAGATGTCTTCCTCTTCATCTCACCAAGGTCCAAAAAAGACACTTTAGTATTTATTATTGCCCACCTGCTCACCAGACTCACCTTTTGAAGCAGAGCAAAATCCAAGCCTTTCACCAAATGGGTGTGTTCCATGTCACCACCCAAGAATTTGGATTCCTGAATCAACTGTCTTCTCTTCTCTGCAGCTGATTTGTCCCTGCATAATGAAACAGACCTCAATCGGAAGAGTCCTTTGTGGGTGACAAGTACCTCTTGAAATGGCTTAGTGTGAGTTCCAGAGCAAAGATAAATATGAAGAAGAGTTCGCACTGTACTTATATGACTCTGAGATGCTGAAGGAACCACACCTTGGTCCTCTCGGTACTCACGCCTCAGCAGTGGGGCCCACAGCTCTGTAGTTAGCTGTGGTACTAATTAGCTCCGTTTCCTCATAATCTTTGTTCACACCATCTCTTCGTTCCTTGGCTCGATCCCGGTACTTCTCTGCTAGTTCTCGCTCTCTCTCAATTTCTTGTTGACGTAACTTGGCATAATAACTGTGCCCAGAGAAAGCAAGTATATAAGCTACTATCTCAAGATCATCAGAACCACTCTTAGTTTTCTAAATCTTCATCCAGCTCTTTCTGGTAAAAACTATATATGCCCTGAAAGAATTGCCAGCCACTTCTTGATAGCTCTTCAAAATCAGAATTACAGCTTCTTGAAGCTCATATACTGGACTAATGCCACCTTGGGACACTCCAACCATCACTAAAGAACTCTTTAATGCACCTAATTCTACTAATTCTCTGTAAGTATAAGAGACTGTTCCATGTGGCAATTAAAAAAAAAATCCCTTGAATTTTTAGCACCTTTTATATTTTAGCTAAAAATAACTCATTCATCACTAGTCCATCCCTAAAGAAAGAAAAGTAACAGGCCCAGAAAGTTTAATATCACATAAATAATAATCACAATGACAGTGATAATGATGATGATCTGCAAGGCATGGTGGTGCATGCCTCTAATTCCAGAGACCTGGGAAGCTGAGATGGGAGGATCACAAGTTCAAAACCAGGCTGGGCAAATTAGTGAGACCCTGTTACAAAATAAAAAATAAAAAGCACTGGGTGTGTAGGAGAGGTAGAGCATCCCTGGGCTCAAACCCCAGTAGCACCAAAAAAATTAAAAAATAATGAAACCATAATGATGACAGCCAAGATTTAATGGGTGATGCTATAGGCCAGGCTACAAGTACTAAGCACTAATGTGCATTATCACCATTGAAATTCTTATAAACTCCTGATAGAGTTATTATCATTATCCAAATTCTATATGTAGAATAGAGGTTAAACAAAGTACCTAAGGCTATCCAGATAAAAACTAATGAAGACAAGATTAAGATACTTGTAGACTGATCCCAAAGTCCTACAGTACCACTTTTCATTTAGAAATCGGAGAACCTAAGACAATGAAGGAAAATTTCAGTCTCTACTCAGTTTCACCAAACACTATCCATCTTAAAACCCCATGCCCTTTTACCCGCTTATCACCTTTTCTTTTTTCTCCTTCGTGCAGCAGGGTCTTCATCCTCATTGTACTCCCTTGGCATCCTAGAAAAGACAAGAAATTCACTTAAAGTAAAATATTGCCCCAGAAATCCAAAGAAGGGGCCTTGAGTACTGAAGAAAGGTTGGTCAAGAATACTGGTCAAAGCACCAGTTTCAATCAGGCAGAGGTCTACATCAATATTTATAGACAAATAGTTCCCAGACTTTAAAAGGCATCATAAAGACCTAAGGGATTGTTCGAATTATATAGTACCAAGTATCTGTCCCAGAAAGGCTGAATCTGGGCTGGAAAAGACCCAGGAACATACACATTCGTAACTGTAGTGACTTATTAAACTAAGTAGTTCATGGAACATATCCTGAGAAACAATGAAAACCCAGACCATACCAGTCATCACTGGAGCTTCAATCTTCACAGGGAGAAAATCAGTACCACATGTTTTAAAAAAGGATTTGCCTTCCAAGCTCCTAAGACTTTCTGGTTCAACTGAACGGGTTAGGAAGGAGATGGAGAAAGACTGGATCACCTGAAGACTTACTCATGGTGACGTGACTTAGAAGGTGGTGCAGACGTAGGTGCAGCCCTTGGGGTCATGAGAAGTTTCCTGAAGTCTTCATTGGTGAGTTTTGATCTAAAAGAACAGGCAAAATTTTTAAAATTAGCACCCAATAGGAAATTAAAAAGGAACATGAAAAAATAGTTAACTTTACTAGGAACCAGGGAAATATGAATTGAAACAAACACTTTTAATACATTAGGGTTAACTACGAAAATTGTTTGTTTTTTAAAGAGAGAGGGACAGTGAGACAGAAAGAGAGAAGCAATTTCTATTTAGTTTTTCATGTGACCTTCATTCCTCTAACACTTTGCTGTGTATGTGGTGCTGGGGTTTGAGCTCGCGTATTTGCGCATGCAAGGCAAGCGCTGTAACAATGGAGCCATAGCTCCAGCCCCTAAAAAGTTTGATAAATCAAGTATGAGTGAGATATTTTCATATACTGCTAACGGGAATATAAATCAGTACACCCAATTTAGAAGGCAATTTGGCAGTATTTATTGAAATTTAAGTATACATATAAACCAGCAACTCCATTTATCTATGTTTAGTCCAGCCAATTAGTCATATACATATAAAAAAGTCTATATAAAGGAGGATAAATTGAAAATACAAAGTTAGAAACAACCTAAATGTCCATTAACTAAAACTGTGATGGTGTTTCCCAAATGTGGGACATACAACACTGACAG
Organism: Aplodontia rufa; assembly: GCA_004027875.1. Classification (NCBI taxonomy): domain Eukaryota; kingdom Metazoa; phylum Chordata; class Mammalia; order Rodentia; family Aplodontiidae; genus Aplodontia; species Aplodontia rufa. The sequence goes on from PVKS010000975.1 coordinate 56,802, forward strand.
AATAAGAGAACATTTAGCTGGCACATTGGTAAGAATTCCCTTGACCAAACTAGAAACAGACTCCTTTAAGTCCTCTTCTGACACAGCTGTTCCTTATCCTGGTGATTCATCATCAACTCCTAGAAAAACAAGTGGGGATTTATAGAAAATTACTAATAGGAACTGCAGGTATGGCAGGGGGTGGGAGGAGATGACTTAATTCTTTGCTAAAATTGAGCTCCTCAAGCCAATGAAAAAATCTAGTCAAAAGCAGGACTCTTAGGCTGGAGCAGTGGCTCAGCAGTTAAGGCACTTGCCTGGCATGCACGAGGACACAAGTTTGAACACCAGCGCCATGCACACAACAAAATGTCAGAGCAAAAAAAAGCCACATGAAAAACTAAATAAAAAAACTGAATCTTTCTCTCTCTCTGTTCCTCCCTCTTTAAAAAAACAAACAAAACAAAAAACAAAAACCAGGACTCTTGGGCTGGAGCCATGGCTCAGTTTTTCATGCACATGAGGACCCAGGTTCATACCCCAGAACCACGTACATAACTAAATGTCAGAGAAATAAAGGCCGGATGAAAAAGTAAACAAGATTGATTCTTTCTCTGTCCCCTTCTGTTCTCTGTCTCTTTTTATTATTTTTCCCACCCTCCTACCTCAGCCTCTAAGTCCCTTTTTTTTTTCTTTTTTAAAGAGAGAGGGATAGTGAGGGAGAATCAACTTTATTTAGTTTTTCATGTGGCTTTCATTGCTCTGACACTTTGTTGTGTACATGGTGGTGGGGTTTGAACTCATGTCCTCACGCATGTCAGCCAAGCATCACAACCACTGCACCACCACTCCAGCCCCCAACCCCGCTCTCTCTTTAAAAAAATAACAGGACTCTTGGGGTTGGTGCTATGGCTCAGCAGTTACAGTGCTTGCCTGGCAGGTGCAAGGACACAGGTTCAAATCCCAGGACCATGTATACAACAAGGTGTCAGAACAATGAAAGCCACATGAAAAACTAAATGAAACTGATTTTCTCTTTCTCTCTCACTGTCCCTCTCTTTAAAAAAAAAAAGCCAGGATTCTTGGAACTTGACTGAAGTTTCATCAGGGAGAAAATCCTTATCACTGTTGTGAAAATAATCTCCAAGATATTAAGGGAGGTTCAAGAAAAAAAGCTGCAAATGGTAAAAGCAACACACTGCTATTTAATTTAAATATAAATAGCAAAACAATAATAAATTTTCTTCAGGTATGAAAGTATATGTACATAGGGCTGAAGCGGTGGCTCAGCAGTTACAGTGCTTGCCTGGCATGTGAGTTCTCGAGTTCAAACCCCAGCACCATGTACACAGTGAGATCTTGCAGCAACAAAAACCACATCAAAAACTAAATTAAATTAAAATTGATTCTCTCTTTCTCTCTCTCTCTCTCTCTCTCTCCCTCTCTCTTAAAAAAAAAAAGGAAGAAAGTATATGTACAAATGTATCTTAAAATAGGAGGTGGGCTGGAGAGGCAGCTCTGTGGTAGAGTGCTTGCCTGGTATGTGTGGGGTCTCAGGTTCAATTTTCACAAACACAAATAAATAAAGGAAAGACAAACACCAGATGAAAAAAAAATTCTCACTTTCTTTTTTACAATATAATAAAAACAAATAAGAAGAAACCGGACACATAATAAAGAGAACAGTGGTTACTTCTAAAAAACTGGCTGGAATTGGAGCAGTTATAAATGACAACTTTACCTTTATTTCCAATCTTCTAAAATTCTGTACAGAAGAATTAATCCCTACATGTGTAATAAAACAACACATTTTAAAAACTAAAACTTCCCTGACAAAACTACCCCTCTAATACTCTTATTCAGTGGGTCTGATAAATTTAAGGTTCACGTAGATAATAGGCCAAGTGAAACAATCTTTTGCCCATCTTTGCTGACAAGATATTCACAATTCTTTTACCATCACCATCACCACTCTTACTCACTGCTCAGCTTGTTTCCATGGTCCTAGTGCAAAATACTCACTGGTGGAAGGAGTGAGGATCATCCACATCGTGGCCATCTGGGGCCAAAGGGTTGGAAAACGGCTCACCTAACAAAAAGAATTGAGATTAATCATTCTCTTATCAGATCCTGTGGGAAAAACTGGGAATGACAGTATTTAACAATACAGCAAAAAGGCAAGAGCGACAGTGATAATGTAGTAAGTGCTGAAATCCGAAATTCAAGGAGTTATGAGAACAAAGAAGAGGGGCTCCGAAACTTGCAAAGACTTTCCCGAAGACCACACCTAAAACACTCCAAAATTCGGCGCACACCTGTTTTCTGAGATACTTGACAGAAAGAGGCAGGAGGATTGAGTTTAAGGGCAGCTTAGGCACATAGCGAAAAACCCAATTTAAAAAAAAAAAAAACTAGCAGAAAGTTGAATAGACACTACCCACTAGCAGATTTAAGCAAGAAGGCGGGGATAGAGGGCGGAACGCATTCACTGCTAACAGACGCCTGCCTTCACTGAGGCAGGAATGAAACCTAGGGAGGCAGTCTGGAGCTGCCTGGCCTCTCTTGAGGCCCATTTGCGTCTCCCGATTTAAGCTTAGAAGTCTAAATAAGGCGCAAATTCTGCTAGTGGCTCGGGAAAAAAAGAGCAAATGACCACAGCCTTACTATCTCGCTCTGGCATTTCTTCAGCGGTCTTTCAATGCCAGCAAACGCCGAATCCCCAAAACCAAAACGGACAACAAAACAAGAGCGACAGGCCTCTTCCCTGCGCACCCCAGAAATCAACCACAGTGCTTTGCGTTCCCAGCACTTCCGCTTCCTCTCTAGCACGACTCCCCGCCTGCGCGCAAATAGGAGACCTTCACTGCGGTCTTCAATGTTAACTTGTCATTGGGTAAAGTTTACCCCGCCCCCTCACGTCATCCAATCCGTGACTGAGGTTGAGGGTCTGCTATTGGTCCGACTGGAGAACTTGGCCGGAAGGCCCGGGACTGGGAGCTTCCCTGCTAACATGGCGGCGGCCTTGGCAAGTAGAGGTGTTGGGGCAAAGGTGGGCCTGCGTGAAATTCGTATCCACTTATGCCAGCGATCGCCCGGCAGCCAGGGCGTCAGGTGAGGCACGGCGTGGTGAGGCGGGAGGGCTCCGGGACGCCGGGGTCACGACCTCGACCTCCCTGGTGTTTGGAGAGGCCCACGCGGCGCTAACTTCGGCCCTGCAGGGACTTCATCGAGAAGCGCTATGTGGAGCTGAAGAAGGCGAACCCAGGTCTGCCCATTCTAATCCGCGAATGTTCCGATGTGCAGCCCAAGCTCTGGGCCCGCTACGGTGAGTACCGACAGCTGGGAGGTGTGGGGCCTGATAGGGGAACAAGATTCCAGAAAAGCGGCTTGTCCAAGGTCACGAAAAAACGGGTGGAGATGACAGAATTCCGAATTGAGCCTGCTGTTGCTCATGATGAAATTAACATTTGCAGGTTTATATAATTTATATCCTGGGCAACAGAACATCTCTATGGAGGCTAGCAGGGAACTGTGTAGGGACCAGGAGTTTTATAAATTCACGATGGACAGAAGATTTGCTAGTTAGAACACTTGCTAGTTGGTTCCCATCACTGTAGGTCCACCCAAAATTACTTGTGGAGCAGGGGATGTTCAGTAATAGTGTTTTTCATATTTTTTAAAGAGAGAATCAACTTTAGTTTTTCATGTGTCTTTCATTGCTCCGGCACTTCGTTGTGTACGTGGTGGTGGGGGTTTGAACTGGCATGCTTGAAGCCCTAGGTTCAATCCCCAGCAGCTCCAAAAACAAAAATTACTTGTGCCCACTGCAGATCCAGGTACTATGTGAAGATTACAGTAACGTTGAGCACCTAGTGTAAAAGGGTGTACTGAGTGCCTGCCTAACTCATTTGATCTTCACTAATATGAATGGGTTGATTCCTTTTTTTTCTCATTGTAGAGATTAGAAAACTTTGTGGAACATACCTAAAATTATGCAGCTAGTATATAACAGGATTGAGCCTTTTATATTTGTCTTCCTTTTTCTAGAATGCACCTCTCCAAGACTTCCACAGCTTGATTCCTTGTTACTATGCAGGTCTGAAAATATACATATATGTGCCTCAAAAAGGCATTCCCTGATAATTATGCGACATTGCCCCATCCCCTTTTAGTCATACTACCTTATTCCAGTTTATTACAGTCCAAAAATTTCTTACCATGTTGTCTGACACTAAGTATGCAGTAACTATACTACTGAATAGTGGCATTTTGATCCTAGCTTTTAATTATACCCTGCTAAAGCCAGCAGACCAAAAGGGGAGACAGATATAAATAATTTTAGCATATTATGCTATATGTTATACCAGGTGGGACTATTGGGAGCCCAAAGAATGAGTACCCAGACAAGCCTAAGTCCATGTACACCACTTATTAGTAAATTATAAAAACAATTTTTTTTTTTTTTAATTAAAACCTGCAGTGAGGGGCTGGAGCCCTGCTTAGGCGGTTTTGGCACCTGCCTGGCATGTGCAAGTACCCGAGTTCAAACCCAGCACCACGTACACAATGAAGTGTTGGAGCAACAAAAACCACATGAAAAAATAAAATTGATTTTCTCTTTCTCTCTCTCACTGACCCTCTTTCTTTAAATAAACAAAACAAAACTACAGTGACCCTGAAAATCTCCCTGAAACACCTTTCTGATTGTGGCCACTCAGAATCAGCCAGAATTCTAATTGGGCCTGAACTTCCTAGATGCATTTGAGACTGGATTAATTCTATGCATAGCAAATCCACCTTGGTCATATCTGCAATTTGGTAGTTGCACTGTGCACAGTACTTACCAGTCACCTCTCTCTTCCTCAGCATTTGGGCAAGAGAAGAATGTCTCTTTGAACAACTTGAGTGCTGATCAGGTAACCAGAGCCCTGGAGAATGTACTAAGTGGCAAAGCTTGAAATCTCCACAGAGGTATATGAGCAAGGGGCTCTGCTGCACTGAATACATTGTGGAAAAACGTGTTCTCCTATTCCTTATAAAGCTTGTGCTGTAAAATGCTACCTCCCGCGTGTTCTTGTCATTTTATCCTATTCCCCTTATTGTGCAATTACTGAGGCAAAGCAGTTTAATATAAAAATAAAGCTTTATTCTTATCAAAAACCATGGGCTGAGCTAGGTGCAGCAGCACACACCTGAAATCCCAACTAATTGGGAGGGTGAGGCAGGAGGATCCTTGAGCTTGAGACCAGCCTGGGCAACACAGTAAGACCCCTCCCTACCCCTCCCCCAAAGGAAAAAAGTCAACAGCAGCTGAAGCAAAAAAGGCGGGGCAGGGAAAGGGTTATCCAGGGGACCCCAGAATAAATAGGCCAGAGAGGCCCATCTGGGCAGTGCTGGGCAAAAGAGGAGCAGCTGGACTCCAAAGGTCTTAGGTGTTGGAGTAAATAACATGAGACTTCATGATGATCCCAGTAACCCAAAGACACCATTATTACTCCTAAAAGAAAATGGGCAAATAAGCTGGGGGGGGGGGGGTTTAGTATGTGACATTAAGAAGCCAGATCACCCATGAAGAGCTATCTGCCGGAGAGCATTCACCCGATCCTGGAGCTGGGCCGCCTCCTGATGCCTTTCCAAAGCCTCCAAACCTGATTGTTGTCGGAAGGCCTGGGCAGCCTAGGGTCAGAGAGGAAAAAAAAAAATTTCAACACCTGAGTCCTGTGCCCGAAAACTGAATTTCCACAACATAATGGGTTGGAAGAGGGTGCACTGCCAACAAGATGAAAGTTCTAACCTGCAGCCCACATAGGTTAGCCCATCCCAGAGAAGCAACTATAGTTAGGATTGTAAGGGAAAGGGATCATGGTGAGACGGGAGATTTCTGAGTTGGGGAGACTAGCAGGGATCAGAGCCAGAAATCTACCTCTGGCCGATACAAGAATAGCAGCTGCAGCAGCTCCAAACTCTGGTCTACTACTTCAGTATCAGAGAGGGCCAATGTGTTCAGCAAGCAGGGAAGCAAGGGTCCTGGCCACAGCTGCTGACAGTAAGCTGGACCCTTCTCTGCAACATTGCAAAGAACCGTGAGCACCTGTGGAAAACATGTATTCAGTCCCCAAAAAGGTGAAAAACAAAGGTTTTAGAATATTTGCAGTGCTGACCACACACCCAGGCACTGTGCCAGGTTTTCATATACGTGTCCTGTAATCCCCACAACTGCCTCTAAGGTAGTATTATCCCAAAAAGTGAGGAGACAAACTTCAGATGGGAAAGTACAGTAATCCAATTTAGGGACTCACACCTAGACTGATCTACCTCTGAAATTATATCACACCACCTGCCAACTCTCAGCTAAGGAAACTGCTGAGAGTTCAGGACTTTTTGTTTACAGTTTGACCAGCAGGCCTTGGTTGGACTCATGACACCAGTACATACCAGTACACTAACCACATTAGATAGTGGCAACAGCTGCAAGAGGGGCTCAATCAGATCCAGGGAGAGCAAGGAGGTACACAAAGTAGGACTGTTTGCTGGAAGGGAAAATGTCAATATGAAGTACCTTAAACTGGGGCCTGAACTACTGCCCCCCCCCCCAAATCCCATCCTATCCATTTTAGCCTAGGCCATGAGGAAATATCCCCTGTCTAAAGGTCCAGACCCTACTCAGTCTGGAGCAAAAAGTGCTGCTCCAGATCGGTGGCTTAAAGGGTCTGAAATACCTGTCCCTGATAGAGACTGCCAACTCACTCATGGAGCACCTGCAGGCATTTTACCTCCTCTCTCAGTTCATCAGCCTTCTCTTCTCATCACAAGGCCCTTTACTACCAGTCTGGCCCCCAGGAAGTGAAGGGTATCAGAGACTGCTCTATGACTGTGGAGATTTCCAACAGGGCTTAGGGGAGTGAGGGTCTCTTGAGATTCCTGCCACATCTGCATCCCTGGAGCCCTCTTCTCCTGGCCTGATTAAAAACTAATTTATACCCTTACACCCCATTTCTGGTAGCTCCAGAAGCTTCTAGCTCTGGGGTCTGGCTATCAGCAGGAGACTTAAGGAGTCAGCAAGGGAAGGATTCCATATATGTGATGTGTGTGTATATACACCCACCACCCCACAGATGTGCTCTTGGGAGGAGTATGGTGCCTCAGCATGTGTGAGTGAATAGCAGGAAATTAATGTTAACACATCTGTGTATGTACTACACACATGCCCCATTCTGTCCATGTGTGTGCATCAGTCCATATGTGTACATGGTGGGGGACTTTAACTACACTTTCAGTCTCCTTGCTCCAGGGGCCGTAATAGATTGCCCCAGAACCCTGCATACTAATGAGGACAGGCACAGAGGCCTAGCTGGATTTGAAGGACAGTGAGGGTGCTTCAGTGAAACTGTTTCTGATTGAAACCTTAATGAGCCTTATTTACTTATTGAGGCCTCTTTGCCAAGCCAGAGGAACAAGCAAAGAGTGGAAAAGGTATCAAGCTGATACTTCACCTCCCTATATAGGCCCGAGTAAGGACAGCAATCCCTGAGCTACTCTTTCACCCCACCGTGAAGGAACTGAGACCCAAGCAATTTATTTACTGGGAAAGTTGGGAGAGGAAGAGTGCCTGACAGCCATGGTAGATAAAGGGGTGTTCCCTTTCTAGTCAGTCATTTCAGGGCCCCATTTACCCCACAAAATGAATACAAGGTGGGAAAGGTAAGTACAGACCTTCATGGACAGGGTAGCCAGGAGGGGTAAGTGAAGGGCATCCCCCTGCCCAGAGTGCAGGGGCCCCTCCTATGGTATTTGAAATGTCCTGCTCCACAATGCTGTGCCCCATCCGCCCCATCCTCTAATCAGCATTTTGTTTCCTAACAGCTCTTTTCCCTCCTGCTTTGGTGTTTTTTGTTTTTGTTTTTGTTTTTAAGAGAGAGACAGTGAGAGAGAAAGAGAGAATAAATTTTATTTAGCTTTTCATGTGGCTTCATTGCTCTGAGACCACACTGCGTACGTGGTGCTGGGGTTTGAACTCACGTACTCACTCAAGCCAGGCAAGCACTGTAACCACTGAGCACCACTCCAGCCCCTCCTGCTTTGGTTTTATAAATATTTTGGTGGTAAAATAAATGAAAAATAATTTTAAAGCTAAATAAATCTTAAAAATAAAACATGGGCTGAGGATAAAGCTCAGTGTTAGAGCACTTGTCTAGCATGTGCCAGGCCCAGGGCTCAATCCCCAGTACCACAAATAAATTAAGTTCCAGGCCTGGGAAGATTATGGTACATACCAGTGAGATTGTTGAGGAGCCAGAGCCCCTCAGGAAGTAGGCTGGGCTGTTTCTGAAGGAAGAACTGGAAGAGGATAAATAAGGCTGCCACAACACGGTCATCTCTGAGCTCTGTTTGCCCTCCCACTGCCTCTACTGCCACCTCTGTCAGCAGGTTGCTTAGACACCGAAGCACGGGGCACGCAAGCTGCAAAGACAAGTTGAGGGCCAGGTATGAGAAGGAAAGGGTTATCTGAATACCAGAAAAGGTTTAGAATATGAAGAAATGTCTCCCAGACTGTTCTGGTTTTGGAGGGCTTTTGTTTTGTTTTGTTTTGATTTGATTTTGGTTGGTTTTGTTTGTTTGTTTTTGCAGTGCTGGGGAAACAACACATGTACATACTAGGCAATTGCTCTACCACTGAGCTACAGCCCCAGCCCACTCCCATTCTTTTGACCTACCAGCTCCAGTCCTGCCTCCTCTGTTCTCTGGACAGCCTCAGCCAAGTGCAACAACAGCAGCCCCAGAGTAGATAGAGCCCCATTGGTAATGAGCAGGGCATTGTTGACCTGGCTGCGCAACGGGAAGCAAGCAGTCACTATCCAGGTAATCCTACCTTTAAGCTGGGAAACAGCCTAAGTCTGTGGGTCTCCTGGGCAAAAGAGAGGACCACAGAGGGATGAAAACTCACTGTAGCAATTCAAAACCTGAAGTTTAAAGGCCTAAGAGACATGAAAGGGACCCCCTTCCCTGAAATTCTGGCATTTTCCCAACTGGCCTGTGTTACCTGCAGATGATGTAGTGAAGGCACCAGGCAAACTCCACAGCAACCCCAGGGTTCAGCTTTGGGCCAGGCTGTATCAATTGCAGCATGTACTGGGGGAGAGGGGAGTCTAGGATAGAGCTGCCAACAGAAGAGCTGTGAGTACGAACCAAGAAGATGCCAATGGTTCTTCCAAATCTTTATAGCGTCCGAACCAAAAGCTCTTCCTAGTCATACAGGGTTAAAATGTGCAACAGCTTTGGAAATCATACCTGATCAGGCACTCATGGGCTATACTACTGAGAACATCTGGACACATAATTTTACTTACGGAATGATCTTCTCTGGCGCTTCCTTAGCCTGCAGAAGCTGGGACAATGCGTATCCAAGAGCTTCCAGCACAGCCACGTAGGGGGACTAGAAGTAGAAAGTAAAATCATCTCTGGAAGCTGGGTCTAAGGTGTCCTGAGACTTTCAGTTCCTTGTCAGGGCAGAGGCTGGAGCTACCCAATCAAAGCCAGTGGGGTATGAACAGAGGAGTGACAGGAGGCTTGCCCAGGGAAAAAGTCAAAAAAGGCACTCACCTGGATGCAGGCAGCCAAGGCTGGAACAATGCCCTGTGGCAAGAGCTGCCTTCTCACAACCTCACTTTCCACGATCAGATTCCCCAGTGTATACAAACACAGCTCCTGACAGCAGGCAACAAAAGCACCGGGCTGGATTCATCTCATGCCAAGCCAAGAATGGCATGAGGAGGATGAAACAGTCTGGTCCTTGACACTCACAAGAGGGTGGGTAGATGATGGGTATGCACACTGCTGTGGGCATCAGGGGAAGCAGGGATTTTGGTGTTGTGTTTTGTTTTCTTTCCCCTTTCTCAACTCAAACTAGACCCAAAATCATAATTTTAAAATCAAAGCTCAGAGAAAAGGTAGGAAGGGACAGAGCTTACTATGAAGTCTGAGCTGTGACCGGAGAGGTAGGTAAGGAGGTAGGAAGTGGCTGGTAGGCAGGCCTCAGCCACTGCAGACTGCTCAGAATGAGAAAGCTCGTGCAGGCACCGAGCTGCCTCAAGCTGCAACAGGGCCCTGTTGCTAGTGAGGAGCCCAACCAAGGTCCGCATGCTGCCCTCCAGCCTATGAGAGAACATCAGACACCTGTTAAGTATGTGCTCCATTCCCTTTACACTGTCTGTCCCCTCAGAGCCCCAGCTGACCCACGTCACCCACGCAGACCTGATGAAGGTTTGCTGTGTCTCAGGGTGCTGCAATCCTCGACGAAGGCTGACCAGAGCCTTTTCTCTCTCCTCTTCCTCTGTACCCCGGCTGGCTAGCCGCAAGAACTGCTGGACCTGGAGCCCAGGAAAGAGAATACACAACAGCCAGGAAGCAAATGCTGAGATTCCCTCTGCCCACATCACCTGTGAGACCTTCAGTATCACACCATGCCTAGAACTTGTCAGTAATACTAATATAGCTAATATGCACCAAACTTGCAAGGGAATACACAGACAAGGAATCAAGAGCTGAATTCTAGTACCCCCTGCCACATACCCTATAAGGGACCTGAACCTCAGATCTCTCACCTGAAAAATGAGAATGACAATATCTACTCTGGTTTTTTTTTTACAAGGTTATTTCAAGGATTAACAGTAAACAAATAATCAAATATTATTACTATTCTGCAAGAAAAAAAAAGATTGTAAAGATAATACCAAAAGGGTCCCACTTTAGATGCAGCAGACACAAAGCCCTTGAAACAGGAAAAGGATTGGTTTGTTGTTCCAGGAAATGAAAATGGGGCAATGGTTGGGATATGTAAGCTGATAAAGTTGGAGGTAGAGGTTAGACTATGCCGGGCTTTGCTGGTCACAGGAAGGATTTTGGTTTCTGTGTTTTTAAAGATGCACTGAGGGTGGCAAATGTAGATTTTAAGAGGTTTCTGTAATATCCAGAGATGGCAGTTACAAATATGCTGGCGAAGAACACAAAGACTCCAGAGCTCTTTAAGAGGTAAAAACAGCTAGGACTTGACAATGGGTTGACGTACGCGGGAGGGACGCTCTTTCTGGTTTGACCCACTGGAAGGATGGAGATGCAGAGTTCAGGTATGACGCAGACAGACCTCAAGTACTCGCCGGGGTTTGGTGCCGGCACCGGCTGTAACGCAAACCCCGTCCAGCCCGCTCACCTCGGCTTCCCCCAGAACCACTGCCGCACTTTCTCCTTCGGCCTCCTCCGGGATGTCGTCTCTTAGCAGCCTCTTGCTGACCAGCTGCTGTTCCCTCCGCGCTTTCCGCAGTGCTGGGGACAGAGGAGCCAGCTCAGTGCCTGAGGGGCGCCCAGGACTCAAAACCCGCAGCTCGGAGCAAAGGATCGCCTTTCCCGAGATCCGACCGCCACCCTCCCACCCCGCTGCTCCCTCGCCCGCCCGCACCGGCCTCCCGCTCCCGCCGGCGGCGCCGAAGCTCCTCCACCCCGCAGGCCACAGGCTTGGAGCGGCGGTGCGGTCGGCTCCACATGGCAGATCTCTGGAATATTCACAAGGACCCCGGAGACTTCCTCGCCACTCCGACCACCATCACCGCGGCCTTGAAAATGGCACCGAGCGCGCAGCCGCACCGGAGAGCAGGGGGCGGGGCGGGGCGAAGTGGGGGCGGGGCGAGGGCTAGGGGCGGGGCCGGGCCGGGCCAGAATTCCAAGCGACGCCCTTGATTGGTTTCCTTACCAGTTCTAGGAAAATAACTAGTCCCGAGCTTAGCCTCCCCAAGCCAGCAGTGTCACCATCCACTGAGCGACACCACTTCTGCAAGCCCAACAGAGCAATGCGAGGTCCAGGAAGAACGATACCATTTCACCAATAATTCCACTCCCAGTGATGGCACTGCCTAAACTCTTGAAGTACATCACCTCGCTGAATGCTTGCCACAACGACCCTTATCCCCATTTTACGGGTGAGAAAAAATGTATAATTAATTCACGACTCTACATAAAAGGGAGGTCCCAATATTTTTAGAGTAAAATAATTCACCAAATCTTCAGCGCTACTACTTTTCGGAGCACTGGGGAAACAGGTAGAAAAACAAAACCGTACTCCTCACCCTCAAAATCCAAACTGTGGCATACTAAACCCTGCATGGGGTAATCCCTGCGTTCCGCTCCGGTGTGAATTATAAGAGCACCTTACCTTTTCGTCTCATCTGAGATATTCTTTTTGTCCCTTGAAGGAGCCCTGCTCTCCCCTGACTAAACTTCTTCACAAGTTGTTGCCTCGACTTGGAGTCCTCTCTCTGCCCTTCCCTTAACGTCATCCTCCAGATCTCAATCCCAACCTCACTCACTCACAGACCAGTGCCCCTGCTGGATACTGCACCACAATACTTTTCACAGCTGCCGTCAAGTTATAGTGAAAGTGTTTGATGTTATCTCCTACACTCTCTGCACAGCTCCAAGACACTAAGTAGATCCTGGTGACACTTAAGAATTTTTATTGAGGGGCTGGAGCGGTGGCTCAGCATTTTGGGCTCTTGCCTGGCAAGCATGAGAACCTGGGTTCAAACCCCAGCACCACGTACACAACTAAATGTTGGAGCAACGAAAGCCATGTGAAAAACTAAATAAAGTTGTTTCTCTCTTTCTCTGTCTCTCTCACGGCCCTTCTATTTCTTTGAAAAAAAATTTTTATTGAAGCATCTAATTTTTAGAAAACCATTACTTTTTTATTATTAGGTGGATATAGAGATACAGTTGAGGGGGAAACATTATCAAACATTCAAGAACCAATGTATATATACTTAGTTATCCACGGCTAATGCCATATCATGGATGCCCATCTTGGGTTTCCCCTGTTGCTGTTTCCCCCAGGAGAACTCCTGAGATAAATGGATATCTCCTGGAGGACAGAGATCTCCTTCTGAGATGATTCCCCCATATTCCCACTCTCCAGACTCCTAGGAGTTCTTCCTTCACCCTCCCCTGCATCCTCCTCCCTGCCTCAAAGTACTCTTTTGTATCCACTCATCGAATGAGGGGCATCTAGCTATAGTAAATTGAGCTGCTATAAACATTGATGAAGCCACATCACTACAATATGCTGATTCTAACTCTTTTGGGAAAATACCAAAGAGTGGGATAGCTGGGTCATAAGGTAGTTCCATCCTTAATTTTTTGAGGATTCTCCACACTGCTTTCTAGAGTGGCTGAACCAGTTTGCAGTCCCACCAGCAGTGTAACAGTGTTCCTCTTTTCCCACAGCCCCTCCAGCATCTGTTGTTGTTAGAGTTTTTCATTTTTGCCACTCTAACAGGAGTGAGGTGGTATCTCATTGAGGTTTTGATTTACTTTTCCCTTATAGCTAATGATGTAGAGCATTTTCTCATATATTTATGGGCTTTCTGGACTTCCACTGCTGAGAAGTTTCTTTTAAGATCTGTAGCCCGTTTATTGATTGGATTATTTGTGATTTTGGTGTGTGGATTCTTTAGTTCCTTGTATATTCTGGATATTAGCCCTCTGTCCAAGGTGTAGCAGGCAAAGCTTTTCTCCCATTCTGAAGGTTCTCTCTTGATGCTCTTGACTAGATCTTTACCTGTGCAAAAACTTTTTAGTTTAATTGCATCCCATTCGTTTATTCTTAACTTTACCGCTTGAGCCATGGGAGTTTTGTTCAGGAAGGCGCTGCCAACTCCTATGTCCTGTAGTGTTGACCCTACTTCTTTTTCTAGTAAGTTTAAAGTTGTTGGCTTAATATCCAGATCTTTGATCCATTTAGATTTAATTTTTGTGCAGGGTGAAAGATAAGGATCCAGCTTCAGTTGTCTACCCATGGCTGTCCAATTTGTCCAACACCATTTGTTGAACAGGCTTTCTTCCACACTATGCTTTTGTCCCCTTTATCAACTATCAAATAGTTAAAGATATGGGGGTTTGTCTCAGGATCTTCTATTCTGTTCCACTGATCTTCGGTTCTGTTTTGATACTAATACCATGCTGTTTTTGCTACTACAGCTCTGTAGTATAATTTCAGGTCAGGGATTGAGATACCCCCTACTTCTTCCTTCCTGTAGAGTAATGTTTTGGCTAGTCTGGGTCTCCTGTTATTCCACATGAACTTGAGAATTGCTTTTTCTATATCTGTGAAGAATGCCATTGGTATCTTGATGGGGATTGCATTAAATCTGTATAGGGCTTTGGATAGAATGGCCATTTTTATTACATTGATTCTACCTAACCATGAGCATGGAATATTTTTCCATCTACTCAGGTCTTCTGTAATTTCTTTTCTTAGTGTTTGATAGTTTTCTTTGTAGAAGTCCTTAATATCCTTTGTAAGGTTAATGCCCAAGTATTTCATTTTTTTGGAGGAGATGGTGAATGGGAGAGATTTCCTGATTTCTTCTTCTGTGGATTTGTTGTTGGAGTAAAGGAAAGCTAGTGACTTACTGGAGTTGATCTTGTAGCCAGCTACTTTGCTGAAATCACCTATAAGCTCTAGTAGTAGAAAACCATTACCTAAGCAAAGATACAAGTAAGGAAGAGAAATTGTTCTTCAAGTCAACTTCCTTCTCTTGAATTTAATTAAGGAAGGGACTTTATTCACAGAAAAATACTGCTGCTATCTTCATTTTACAAAGAAGGAAGCCAAGCACAGAGGCACACACCTATAATCTCAGAGGCTTGGGAGGCTGAGACAAGAGGATCGCAAGTTCGAGGCCAGCCTCAGTAACTTAGCAAGGCCCTAAGCAACTTTTAGCAGAGACCCTGTCTCAAAAATTTACAATAAAATAAAAAGGACTGGGCTGGGAATGTCATCAGTGACTGAGCACCCCTGAGCTCAATCCTTGGTTAAAAAAAAAAGAAGAAGAAGCAGCGGGGGGGGGAGAGGGAGGAAAAGAAGGAGGAGGAGGTGGAAGGAATTGGGAGAAGACAAGAAGGAGCCCAGAAACTTGGCCAAATCTCAAATCTCACAACCTCAGCAACAGAGCTAGGATTCCAACCCTAACTGATGACTTCGGAGTCAGTGTATTTAACACTGAGCTGAACTCACTTTTTGGTTCTCAGGGATGTCACAATGACCGGCCCTGGTCTTGTGGCATGGCTCAGGTTATCAACAGGGGGCTGGAGCGGTGACTCTGCAATTACAGTGCTTGCCGGGCATCTGCAAGTACGTAAGTTCAAACCTCACACCATGTACATTACAAAGTCTTGGAGCAATGAAACTCACATGAAAAACTAAATAAAAAATTGTTTCTGTCTTTCTCTCTAGAAAAAAAAACTCTCAAAAAAAACCCAAATAAACAAAAAAGAGAATATCAACAGGACACAGAGAAAGTGGTATGAACTGAAGCTTCCTTGTTTGGGTTGGCAGATGTACAGCTACTCCTCAATTAAAAAGCAAATGTGGGCTGGAGCGGTGGCTCGGCAGTTGGAGCACATGTCTGGCAAGTGGGAGGATCTGGGTTCAAACCCCAGCACCACATACACAACCAAGTGTTGGAGAAACAAAGGCCAGATGAAAAACTAAATAAAAGTGGTTCTCTCTTTCTCTTTCTCTCTCTCTCACTTTCTCCCTCTCTTAAAAAAAAATGTGAGCCAGTGTTGGTGGTGCATGCCATAATCCCAGCAACTTGGGAGGCTGAGGCAGAAGGATCACAAGTTCAAGAACAGCTTCAGCACAGTAGGACTGCAAATTCAAGGTCAGCCTCAGCAATTTAGTGAGACCCCGTCAATACATAAATAAATAGGGCTGAGGATGTAGCTCAGTGGTAGAGTACCCCTAGGGGCAATCTTCAGTACTTTAGAGCACAAATGGGATCACAGGGGCTAAAGGCATCATTTGGACTTATTCAGAACTGAAGAATTCCAGGCTTCATTTTGGAACAACTAAATCACAATCTCTATTTAACAAGATCTCTGAGTGATTTATCTGCATGTTTAAGTTGGATAAGTATTGGCTGGGTTTGCCATCATGGTTTGAATGTTTATGTTCTCCATTCTAAATTTACTTGTTAAAATCCTAACCCCAGCTGGGCTAGTGGTGCATGCCTGTAATCCCAGCAGCTTGGGAGACGGAGGCAGGAGAATCACAGGTTCAAAGTCAGCCTCAGCAATTTAGTGAAGCCCTCAGCAACTTAGCAGGACCCTGTCTCAAAATTTAAAAAAAAATTATTAAAGAGAGAGCAAGAGAATCAATTGTATTTAGTTTTTCATGTGATTTCATTGCTCCAACACTTTGTTGTGTTCGTGGTGCTGGGGTTCGAACCCACATACGCACATGCCAGGCAAGCACCATAACCATCGAGCCACCATGCCAACTCCATAAAAATAAAAAATTTCTAAAAAGGGGCAGGGATATAGTTCAGTGGTACAGTGCCCCTGCAGTCAATCCCCAGTACCCCTGCTAAAAGTGTGAATTTTAGATTTTCAAGTTGCTCTTTCCCTAGAAGTCCAGGAGTATGGACCTGAAAGGGCTGTCATAAATACATAGCTCCTACCCCCACTCTCTGGTACACTTGTCCCCTGTCCCTTGGCAAAACAGGTGATTTGCTAATTAATTCTCATTCAACATATGCCCACCCCTTCCTTCTAGGACACAGGAATTGCCCTGGAAAGAGGGAAGGGTACACAAGTTACAAATGGGAAATATTTCTTCCTGGCTCAAACAGAGATTGAAGCTGTCCCTCAAAGACAGTGGGATTTCCACAAAGCAGTACCCCAAATTTTTGGAAATAGGGCTGGTTTCAAAGAAAGTACTAGGTGCCAGGGTGATCAATACAAAACATTTATTAGGGGAATTTACCTATGGAGTGGGCTACAGTGTCCTGATTATGACTGGAAGAGAAAAATGTTCTACCTAGCTATTTTCATAACAAGGAAATTAGGGTATAGAGTTTATATGAGGGTTTAAAGAATTTGGTTTAGGGTCTGGGCCAGTTTCTATCAGTGTTTTGGGCAACACCCTGAATAGCTTTACTAGAGCCTGGGAATGTTGAAGGTCCTGGCTTGCTTGGGTTCAAGTCTTCAGGGGAAAACATGAATTTGATCAGGTCACAGAGCCAGCAAAGCACTGGTATTTCTAAGTTAGGACAAGAGATTAAGTAGGAGCATCTGGAGGACTCTACAGGAAATTTACATTTAAAATATCTTGTGCTGGGAGCCAAGCCCCAGAACTCTCCGTCCCGTCCCCGAAGGATGAGTGGAGTCGGCGCGGAGGAACATTTTGAACCTCCGGGACAAATTGCAAGCAGACACAGTTCCCTGCTCGAGCAAAATGCCATCTGATCTTTATTCTGATGTATTTTTATACAGGTAGCAAAACAATACTTTCTTTAACCGTTTCGTTACATTTGACTTCTTTGGTAATCCCTGTCATTAACATACTTCCTTGAAACCTTAACCACAATGTTTTTTTTTTCTTTTTCCGTAAATGTCTTTTTTGAGACATTACACCCTCTACCTGTGTTACACTTAAAGAGTACATTAAGGTCAGCTTTCTATATTTACTCAGGAGTTTTTGCCCAAGCATTTTACTAGGAAATTTTCTTGCTTTTGATAATACGGTATTGCCCAGCTTTAGTGCCCTTTTCCAAGCACGCAATTAGCATTGCATTACAGTTCTAAATTAACTAAAATTATGTTATTGTCACCTTACTATTAGTAACCTTGCAAAAATAGTTATGTGTCCTGACTAAGTTCTAAGAAGTAGAAACTTAAATTATTTAAGAAACAAAGGCAAAATGAGAAGTAGAAAAACATGTTCCTTAATCACTCATGTAGTATGCAGTGTGGACACTTGATTTTTAGATAATATGTGTGTAACTGTTTACGTTTGCTGTTTCTTTGTTCCTTTGTCCCACATCACCAAGGTAGTCCCTGACGTACAAGTCTGAAGAAATGGCAAGCGATGGACGTTAGTCCATTTGCCATTAATATTAGCATTTTCCATTTTCACTGTATATTTCTGTAAAAAGCAATGGTGGGTGTGTGGGTGGAGGGTCTTAATAATTATTTATTTGGGTTCCTCTAGATGGATACCACAAATGTCCTCCGATATTATAGGCTACATACAGTGGTCCTTGTACTGTGGAAACAGCAAATCTCCCATTATGTCTTTGATTGTTTAACTGTTAAAACATTAACAGGACTAGATGTAATCAACATGGGTGAGAGTAATTCCTATAAGTGTAATTTTCTTAAGAATTTTCAAAGTTGGATTTCTGATTATCTGGGCTTTTTTAGTGTGGTGTTAATATATTTTTTAAAGGCATTTCTCATCTTCCCTCAGACTCTGCAGACCTAATGAATTATTATTACTTTTACAACAATCTTTGTCATCAATAACAAATTTTTCTGGAATTTTGATCTGCAAATACATAGCCATAAGCATGATCATTATAAGAAAACACCCAATTCCTAGGAGAAATTACACTGGCAATTTCCTGGAATGGTGGCCTTGCCAAGCCCTTCCCCATGCCTGGACCTTGCCAATCAGCGTGGTGGAGATAGTCCCGGCCAATCCTGGTTTCCAATTTTTGGTACTGGGGACTGAACCTAGAAGCACTGAGCTACATCCCCAACACTTTTTTTTTTTCTTTCTTTTTTTAAGAGACAGACAGAGAGAGAGAGAGAGAGAGAGAGAATAAAGTTTTCCTTGTGGCTTTCGTTGCTCTGACACTTCATTGTGTATGCAGTGCTGGGGTTGGAACCTGAGTCCTAACCGTTGAGCCACCGCTCCAGCCCCTTCTATCTTCTCTGGAGACAGTAGATGAAGTTCACAATCTTTTCCACAAAACATCCAGTTAAATATCTAAGGAAAATCAGGAACTTGGATTTGCGGGGTCAGAGGATAATAGTATCCAAGCCTAGGGAAAAGTGAAGAAAACCAATTCATTTGAATCGCTAGGGACGCCAGGGTGCTGGTTTAAGACTGAAGGCACCGGGGAATTTCCTTTCTCCAAACCCACCAGACACTGGGAGCGCCTGAGTCATTCTGAAGCTGCCTGGCACAGAGTGCCTAAACGCCCTCAAGAATCCTTCCTGTTTCAGTCCCTCTCTCTGCAACAACTTTCATTGCAATATGTCCTAGAAGGGAAGTGAGTAGGGCGGATGTGGGGAAGTGACCAGAGTTCACTGCGGAGGGAACAGAGTGACATCCCAGGGTTAACCAAACTCTTAGAGGTTGCCAAACAGGATAAGCTCGTGGGCCCTGGAAGCCGGAGAGTGCCCCTGTACAGAAAGGAAGCCAAAGCCATTCTCAGAGCGGGCTCAGGCTATAGAGGCTTATCAGGACTTGACCATGGTGAGTTTCCTCTCTTGGGGTAGAACTGGAAGCACTTGAGGAACCGCAGGGACTAACTGGGACCTCCTTGACCTCTGCTCTCTCCCCAGGAGCGCCTGCCCTGGTTATTGCTGTTGCTACTGTCGCTGCTGGGGCTGGGTCTCTCCGCAGCCACACCAGAGCCCTGCGAGGTGGACGAGGAAGATATCCACTGCGCCTGCAACTTTTCCGAGCCGCAGCCCGACTGGTCCAGCGCCTTCCAGTGTGTTAGTGCGGTCGAAGTGGAGATCCGTGGCGGCGGCCGCAGCCTGGAACATTTTCTAAAGCGTATAGACATCGACATGGACCCGCGGCGGTACTTGGACGTGGTCAAGGCTCTACGCTTGCGGCGGCTCACAGTCGGGGCTGCACGGGTTCCTGCTCTACTGCTGTTCGGCGTCTTGCGTGTGTTAGGGTATTCCCGCCTCAAGGAACTGACTCTGGAGGACCTGGAGGTAACAGGCACCGCGCCGCCGCTGCCTGAAGGAGCCACAGGGCCAGGGCTTTCCACCTTACGCCTCCGCAATGTGTCGTGGACCACAGGAGGTGCCTGGCTCGCAGAACTGCAGCAGTGGCTGAAGCCGGGCCTGAAGGTACTGAACATTGCCCAAGCACGCTCGCTTGATTTTTCCTGCGACCAGATCCGCACTTTCTCAGCCCTCACCACCCTAGACCTGTCTGACAATCCTGGACTCGGCAAGCGCGGACTGATCGCGGCTCTCTGTCCTCATAAGTTCCCGGCTCTCCAGGACCTAGGGCTACGCAACTCCGGAATTGAGACACCCAACGACGTGTGCGCTGCTCTGGCTACTGCTGGTGTGCAGCCCCAGCGCCTAGACCTCAGTCACAACACGCTGCTCGCTAATGCAAACCCCGCCATTCCTGGATGCGTCTGGCCCAGCACGCTAAACGTCCTAAATCTCTCATTCGCTGGATTGGAGCAAGTGCCTAAGGGATTGCCGGCCAAGCTCCACGTACTCGACCTCAGCTGCAACCGGCTGAATAGGAAGCCGCACCCAGATGAGTTGCCCAAAGTGGGTAATCTGACACTGGACGGAAATCCCTTCCCGGTCCCGGGAATCTCTGTCCCCTCTGGCGTGGTTCCAGGCTGTGAGCATTCGCCGTTGGCGGTAGGAGTATCAGGAACGCTGGCTTTGCTCCAAGGGGCCAGAGGCTTTGCCTAAGGACCAAGGGAGAAGAATGAATAAGCTTAGATTGCCCTGACTCGGGGAGCCCCACCAGGACTATCAGATTTCTTGACCAACCAACCCTCTCTTTCACCTTTATTAAAATCTGCAACGGTGGCTAACAGTTAGGCATTTGACTGGCTTGCGCGAGTACGTGGGTTGGAACCCCAGCACCTCGCACACAACAGTGTCCAAGCAATGAAACCCACATTTTAAAAAAACTAAATAAATTTGATTATCTCTTTCTCTCTCCCTCTCTTTCTTTCTCTCTCTGTCCCTTCTCTTTAAAACAAACAAACAAAAAAAAAACCACTTAAACCACAGACCCATGTAATTCACCTTCACTGGGTGTCTGCTATGTTCCAGGTTCAGGCCTGAATGGGGAATCCATCATACTTAAACTTTCTTCATTCTAACTCCCTGGAAACCCTGCCTACCTTCTCAAGAAAAGAACTGCAGGGGCAGGTGTGACAGCAAAATATTGCCTGAGGTTACTACTGCATGGGAGACACAGCGAATGTTTGTGTAGTCAGGCTTTCTGAGCAGATTCCTGGCACTTGGGTTAATGGATGTTTGAATGGTAAACATACCTTGGAAGATACAGAATGGTTCCTCTCCCATGCACTGTCCAAGAATCAAAGGTAATAAAATCCAGTTATTTGTTCCCCCTTTCTCTCCTGATCCCTCTCTCAACCCCAACCCTGTCCCCCAGGGGAACAGCAGAAGTGCCTCCTGTCCTATATAAACTCTGTTTGGTCATATCAGGAGTCCTTTCCCATGGTGTAAACTCCTCTGTCCCTACAGATACAGTAGCCTTCACTATGTCACTCCCCACATAAGAGGGGATTTGAGCATGAGAAATGGATTAGAGATATACTCTCAGTATACAGCCCAGTGCTCCAGCCTGCCTTAGGTCAGTGACCAGAGTCACATAGATAGGATTGCAGAGATTAACACTGATGGGAGAGTTATAGAACTCATGAGAACCAGACTCAAAGAATGGCAAAAGACAGCTAAATTAGCTGAAAACTCACTGGGGTATCCTTAAGGGACCACCTACCTGCCTGTTGGGAAATTTCTAATATCAGAGTTAATCACCCCAAAACATTTTCTTTTACATTTGAATAGCTCTGATCACAATTTATCAAATAGTTACAAAGCCCCTTTTTCACTTCAGACCCTATGTTAATGCCTGATACACAGACCAACCAAAACATTTATGCTCTCAGGGAATTCTCAAACCAGTAAGGGAGGCAGACACATAAAAGTTAGCTGTAATTTAAGGAGAAAGAGGAATTTCCCCCATAAGGGGAAGTGGTTTAGGAAGGACTGGAAGAAAATTTGATATGTATTTTATTTTGTGACATGATTATCACTTCTTCAGGAGGAATATCCTAGGTGAAAATAGGCAGCATGTTCAAAGGCTCAGAAATCTGAAAGCAGACGACCAGAACTGGGAACTGTACCTGGTTAGGTAGGGCTGGAGATCATTTTGATGGAAGCAGAAGACATTAATTTATTCAGTGCCCATATGTGTCAGGTACTATACTAAACCCTGGGAATATAGCAGGAATAAAGCAGAAGTTATGGAGTTCAGTTTCTAGTTGGGTGGTGGGTGTTATGGACTGAATGTTTGCATCCCCACAAAATTCATATGCTGAAGTGCTAACCTACATTGTGGCAGTATTTGGGGATACAGCTTCCAAGGAAGTAATTAGATTAGTCCCAACTCTGATCCAATAGAATGTATCATTAGAAGAAACACTTGGAACCTATACATGCTTTTTCTCTCTCTGTCCCCATACATGGACCAATGAAAGATCATGTGAAGACACAGTAAGGTGGCCATCTATAAACCAGGAAGCAACCCCTCATCAGAAACCAGCTATGCTGACCCTTGATCTCAAATTTCTAGTCTCCTAAACTGTGAAAAAATAAAAACCTGTTGTTTAAGCTGCCCAGTCTACTTATGGCATTTTTGTTACAATAGCCTGAGTTATCTGACAGAATATTTTCAGGGAAGGCCTCTCACATAAGGAATATTTGAACAGAGATCTGGGTGAACTAGAAGAGAAAGCTTGAGGGGCTGGAGCAGTGGCTTAGTGGTTTCGGCGCTTGCCTGGCAAGCACGAGGGCCCAAGTTCAAACCCCAGCACCATGTACACAACTAAGTTTTGCAGCAACTAAGGCCATGTGAAAAACTCAATAAAGTTGTTTCTCCCTTTCTCTGTCTCTCTCACTGTCCCTCTCTCTTAATTAAAAAAGAAGAAGAAGAAGAGAAAGCTTGAGGATAATATGGGGGAATATCATTTCAGGCAGAAAATAAAAACAAAACAAAAAACACCAAATGCAAAGACCCATGAGGTCTTCGGGATGTTAAAGGATGCCAGTGTGGCTGCAGCACAATAATCAAAGTGGAGGAGGGGTAAAGTCAAAGAGATAGCAGGGACCAAGTCATGTAGGACCTTGTAAAAGAATGCTACTCAGGGCTGGAGTGGTTGCTCAGTGGTTACAGCATTTGCCTGGCATGGGCAAGGACTCAGGTTCGAACCCCAGTACAACATATACAACTAAGTGTTGGAGCAATGAAAACCATATGAAAAGATAAATAAAATTGGTTCTCTCTTTCTCTCTCTCTCACTGTCCCTTTCTCTTAAAAAAAAAAACAGAAAGAAAGAAAAAAATAATATTCAAAGTATGGTCCAACACAAGTGCCATCAGCAAAATGCTATTGCTTTATTCCTGTTATATTTTCAGGATTGAGTATAGTGCCCTGACACATAATGGGCACTTGAAATAAATTGATATCTCCAGCTTCCATCACAATAATCTCCAGCCCTTGTTATTACTGCACTACAAGAAGTACAAAAGTTGGGGCTGGAACAGTGACTCAGCAGTTATAGCACTTGCCTGGCATGCACAAGGACACAGGTTCGAACCCTAGTACCACGTATACAGCAA
This sequence comes from Aplodontia rufa, assembly GCA_004027875.1. Classification (NCBI taxonomy): domain Eukaryota; kingdom Metazoa; phylum Chordata; class Mammalia; order Rodentia; family Aplodontiidae; genus Aplodontia; species Aplodontia rufa. Next base: position 80,259 of record PVKS010000975.1, read on the forward strand.
AGTGTCGGAGCACTGAAACCCACATGAAAAACTAAATAAAATTTATTCTCTCTCTCTCTCTTAAAAAAAAATGCAAAAGTGAGCAAAAGTATTTATGTGTGTGTGTGTGTGTATGTGTGTGTGTGTGTTGCTGGGAATTGAACCTAGATCCTTGTACATTCTAGGCAAACATTCCACCAAAAGCTACTACACCCAGTTCCTCCCCTTTTTTTATGTACATACTGCTGGGGATCAAACCCAGGACCTCATGCAAGACAATAATGAAAAAGAACAACAAAGCTGGAAAACTCACACCTTCAAATTTCAAAACTTAGTACAAAGCTAAAGTAATCAAAATAGTGTGGTACTATCATACACACAGACATCTAGACCAATGAAATAGACTATAGATTCCAGAATTAAACACTTGAATGTACAATCAAATGATTTTTGACAGGGTGCCAAGGCCATTCAAAGAAGAAAAGATAGTCCTTTCAACAAATGGTGCTGAGGAAACTGGATACTAATGTGCAAAAGAATTGTGTTCATCAGCTTTTCATGGCTGTGACTGAGTTATCTGACAAGAACAACTTAGAAGAGGAAGAATTTATCTTGGGTTCACAGTCTAAGAGGTTCAGTCTATGGTCTGCTAACTCTACTGGCCTGGGCCTGAGGAGAGACAGAACATCACGGCAGAAGGGTGTAGTGGAGGAAAGCTGCTTCAGCTCATGGCAACCAGGAAGCAAAGAGAGAGATAAAGATGCCAGGGACAAAATGTGAATTCCAAAGGCATGTCCTCTAGTTACACCCTCCCTGCCTATAGTTACCATCCAGTAATTTTTTATTAAGGAGTTGAGTTATTGTACAATCATAAATCCATATAAAGTAACAATATGATATACATTTGTACCTAAACCAGAATTACCCTCACATCGCCCACACCTCAAGTCTCTTGATTCCTCTGTTTCACCCCTACAAGCAATATACATCCTTAGACTGTGAATTTTCCAAAATTAAATGCATAAGTATTATTTGGATTCTCAGGGGGGTAAAGAGTATGTACAATAGACTAGACTTTTCAAACTGTTAACTCATCAAATGGATCAATCCACTGATCAAGCTCATAATCTAATCATTTCGCCTCTGAACATTCCTACATTGTCTATCACATGGCTTTCTGGGGACACCTCCTATCCAAAGCAAAACAAGAGTGAAGTTGGATCCTTACCTAACACCATATATCCAAATGAGGCCAAAATTATTATTTTTTTTTAAGAAAGAGGGGTTAGAGAGAGAGAAAGAGGGAAGCAATCTTTATTTTAGTTTTTCATGTGACTTTCATTCCTCAGACACTTCATATTGTAAGTGGTGCTGGGATTTGAACTCGTGTCCTTCAGCTTGCCAGGCAAGCACTGTAACCGCTGAACCATTGCTCCAGCCCCTAGGTCAAAATTACTAAAGACCCAAATTTAAAATCTAAAACAGCAAACTCCTAGAAGAAAATGTAGGGCAACAACTTCACAATGTTAGATTCGGTTATGATTTCTTGGCTATGGCACCAAAGGCACAGGCAATAAAAGAAAAAACAGGCAAATTGGACTTCATGAAAAGTTTAAAAATTTATGCATCAAAAGATATTACCAGGGGGCTGGAGCGGTGGCTCAGTGGTTTCGGCGCTTGCCTGGCAAGCACAAGGACCCGGGTTCAAACCCCAGCGCCACGTACACAACTGAGTGTTAGAGCAACTAAGGCCATGTGAAAAACCAAATAAAGTTGTTTCTCTTTCTCTGTCTCTCTCACTGTGCTTCTCTCTTAAAAAAAACATTTTTTTAAAAAAGATATTACCAGGAGCTGGAGTGGTGGCTCAGCAGTTATAGTGCTTGCCTTGCACATACAAGGATGTGGGTTTGAACCCCAATACCATGTACACAACGCAGTGTTGAAGTAATGGAAGCCAAGTGAAAAACTAAATAAAATTGATTCTCTCTCTATTTCTCACTATCCCTCTCTCTTTAAAAAAAAGATATTACCAACAGAATAAAAAGGCAACATATAGAATCAGAGGAAATATTTGTAAATCATATATCTGATAAGGAATTCATACCCAGAATATATAAAGGGCTCCTAAAACTCAACAACAGAAAAACAATCCAGGGGCTAGAGTGGTGGCTCAGTGGTTATGGCATTTGCCTGGCATGCACAAGGACGTGGGTTCGAACCTCAGCAACATGTATACAGCAAAGTGTGTCAGAGCAACAAAAGCTATATGAAAAACTAAATAAAACTGATTCTCTTCTTTTATCTCTCTCTCTCTCTCTCTCTCTCCTCTCTCACTGTCCCTCTCCCTTTAAAAAAGAAAAAAGAAAAACAATCCAATTTAAAAATGGGCAGAATTTGAATAGATATTTCTCCAGAGAAGATATATATATGCCCAGTAAGCACAGAATAGATGCTCACCATCACTAATAATTAACAAATGCAAATCAAAACTACAGCGATGCTGAGATAGGAGGATAGATTGAGCCCAGGAGTTTGGGTTTGTGATACACTATGCGAGTCAGGTCTCTGTACTAAGCGCCATTACACTCCAGCCTGGGCAACATAGCAAGACCACATCTCATAGAAACAAAGACAAAAAATAAAAAAATAAAACAAGGAGATACCATCTCACACTCATTAGAATGGCTACTATTAAAAGAAAAGAAAACAATAAGCATTGGCAAAGATACAGAGAAATTAGAACCCAATGTAAACTAGTACAACTACTGTGGAAAACAAATCTCCAGGTCCCTTGTATCCAGTTCTGAATCTCCAGATCATAATGCAGTGCCTCCATAAACTATGGCAGATATTCCATCAATCTTTACTGAATGATTAATTGAAAGAGAAGAGTAGGCTCAGGGCCAGGCACTGCTGCCATGAGGAGAGAAAGAAAACACTGAATAGCATTTTAGTACACTAAATTCACAAAAAAAGGTTTTTTTTCCAATTGGACTTGGGAACTGGAAACTATGTGTCATGGATTCAATCTCAAGGCATGTGTTATATTTTTTCTGACAGGATGCATTCATCCAAGTTCCTCATCCCCAATAACGCCCAAAGATTGAGTAATTTGAACTGATAAAACAATACTGAATAATGTACCCTAGAGAAGGAAGGAGGTGAAGCAAGAACGGAGAGATGGGCTGAGAGAAGTAAGGGTTCCATTTCCACATGGCACTTTGTGGTCAGATGTTTGGCATGGTATGATGGATTTTATGCTGAAACGGTGAGATGTAGTGGTAGAACTTCCTTCTCTGAGCCAAGATCTGTTTCCCTGTAGCTTCCTCTTTTGTTTCTGTTCTGTCTTCTGAAATCAAACATATATAAGTTCTTTTCCTTGACTACAAAGTTTTTGCTTTCAAAAAATTATTTTTCACTCTCTCCTATCCAGACTTCTCTTTTCCAACACAAATACTCCAGTCATTTTTTCCAGTGATCAGAGTCTCCCCATTCTTCAAATTAAGGTTTATACCCAAAGTCCCTGTGACTTGGGAGGCTAAGGCAGGAGGATCTCAAGTTCAAAGTTAGCCTCAGCAACTTAGCAAGGACCTGAGCAACTTGGCAATACCCTTTCTCAAAATAAAAAAAATAAATAAAAAGACTGGAGCAGTGGTTCAGTGGTTACGGTGCTTGCCTGGCATGAACGAGGACTCAGGTTTGAACCTGAGCACCACAAACACAACTAAAGCAAAGGCCAGATGAAAAAATAAATAATTTGATTCTCTCTTACTTTCTCTCACACTCTCCCTCTCTTTATTTTTTTTTCTTTTCTTTTATTTTTTTTTATTTTTTTTTTTAAAGAGAGAGGGACAGTGAGAGATACAGAGAAAGAGCGAAACAACTTTATTGAGTTTTTCACATGGCCTTAGTTGCTCCAACATTCAGTTGTGTACATGGTGCTGGGGCTTGAACCCGGGTCCTCATGTTTGCCAGGCAAGCGCCGAAACTGCTGAGCCACTGCTCCAGCCCCTCTTTATTTTTTTTTTAAGAGAGAGGTGATAAGACTCAATATTGTGATGTCTGAGACACAGAGAGACTTGAAGATGGGTTACCAGAGTACAAAATAAACTCAGAGTCCCCTGACCCAAACCTGAACCAGGACAGGTGAAGAGGGGAGGGGCAACAGAGAAAAAAAGCGGGGGGGGGGGGGAGAGCAGAAAATCTCTTGAGCTCATCCACTTAAAAAACATCTGGAAAGATAGACAAAATTTAAAGCCTGATGGTAACAACAGGATCCTTAAAACAGCAAACAGCTTAAAACTGAATTGTGGGGCTGGAGCAGCGGCTCAGCGGTTATGGCACTTGCCTGGCATGCTCAGAGTACGTAGGTTCAAACCCCAGCACCACGTACACAATGAAGTTTCTGAGCAATAAAAGCCATGTGAAAAACTAAATAAAAATTGATTCTCTCTCTCTCTCTCTCCTTCTCTCTTAAAAAAGAAAATAAAAGAAAATGGGATGGATAAAACTGATGCGATATAGTGCAGCACTATATGGGAGCCTCTGCTGGTCCTTCAAGATTGAAAGTCCCTAAACAAATATGATTTATTTACCCTTTGTTTGAAGAAATTCAAAAAAGCTGATCTTGAATCATCTGCAGCAATAATCTCACAACCAAATCAGTATAAGAATTGATGACAAAGGGCCAGAGTCCCTTGATTCAAGCCTTCTCCCTGACCTCTGCTGCAGTAAAACTGTCAGGGAGCAGAGAGGAGACATTTCTGGAATCCCTTGACTTAAGAGCCATGTGCACTATAGCACCCCCTTAGTGAATGCCTAATCAGGACCAGAATTAGATTAACTATATAGACATACAAGGGTTGATGGAATTAAAGGATGAAAATAGAATATGAAGTGATTATATCTCCTTTACCTGCCCAGTTTATGGGAATGAATCTTATGTCTGAATGGGGAATATTTTCCCACTACCTAAAACTAAAATGCAGTGTTGGTGAAATCCTAACGGAGGCCACTACAAGGGATGAAAGAGTTGATGAATATAAGATGAATAGAATCTTCTTTAACTACAAGAATTATGGGGATATTGTATCACTCAATGTATATGGGGATTGTTATGGTTTGGATATTAGATGTCCTCCAAAACCTCATGTGTGAGACAACGCAAGAAAGTTTAGAGGTGAAATGGTTGGATTATGGGAGCCTTAACCTAAACAGTGTATTGATTTCCTGATATGGATTAACTGGGTAGTGTCTGTAAGCAAAAAGGGTGTGGCTGGAGGAGGTAGGTTCCTGGGGGCTGCCTTTCGGGTATATATTTTGTCTTTTCTTGTAGGGGATGGGTAACCAGAATTGAACCCAGGGGCACTTAATCCTTGAGCCACATTCCTAGTCCTTTATGTTTATTTATTTATTTTTGAGACAGGATCCCACTAAGTTCCTTAGGGTCTCACTGAATTGCTGAGGCTGGCTTTGAACTTATGATCCTCCTGCCTCAGCCTCCCAAGCCTCTGTGTTTACAGGGGTGCATCTCTGTGCATAGCTATTCTATACTATTTATTTATTTATTTTTGGTACCAGGCATTGACCTCCATCAGTGCTTATCCATTGAGTAACATCCCCAGACCTTTTTTTATTTTTTTGTTTTGAGACAGGGTCTCTCTAAGTTGGTTAGGACCTTACTAAGTTGCTGAGGCTGGGTTTGAACTTGCCATCCTCCTGCCTCAGCCTCTCTAGTTGCTGGGATTACAGGTCTGTGCCACCACACCCAGCCTATTTTGTGCTTTTTGAGCAAAATACTCTCTTCTTCCTGGTATGATGTTCCTACCGGCTTTTCTCTACCGTAATCTTCCACAATGTTGTCTTGCCTCACTCTGTCCAAGGATTGAAATCGGCCATCTATGGACTGAGACCTCTGAAACCATGAGCCCCAAATAAACTTTTCATACTCTAAAATTGTTCCTGACAGGTCTTTTTGTCACAGCAGCAAAAAAAAGCTGATTAAGACAGGGATATTGGGGCTGGAGCGGTGGCTCAGGGGTTATGGCACTTGCCGCGCATGCACAGGGATGCGGGTTCAAACCCCAGCACCACTACCCAGCGAAGTGTCTAAGCAATGAAAGCCACATGCAAAACTAAATAAAATTGATTCTCTCTTTCTCTCCCCCTCTCACTGTCCCTCTCTTTTTAAAAAAAGAAAGAAAGAAAGAAAGAAAGAAAAAAACCAGAGATATTGTATTTGACTGGAGAACGTTTCCTCTCCCTAGTATTATAAAACAGATGGCATGTAAATCCACCTTTCAGGCAATATTAATGGGATATGCTAAATGGGAAGAAGGTTGTTCAAGCCCACACAGGTTAACTTCAACCCATATAAAATAGAAGCTAAAGTGCCAGTAAGGAAAATTCAATGTACAACAACCCCAAGTGAAGAATAGGCTGGGGCTTATGGCAAGAGCCTGTGAGCGCCAGCCAGTAAGGACTGCTGGGACTTTGGACCACAGAATTTCCATTTGAGAGGAAATTACTAGTTTGCTGTCAGACATTAAGTGAAACTGTGCCTTATAACTGAAAGACATAAAATAGTCCTAAACATGAAGTATACATCATGTTTTGAGAGGTGTTGGAAAAACTCTGTATTGGGTAATGAAGTGCACAAAAGAGTTCCGTAACACAAGGAACTGGCTTGTGCAGCAACGTACTGCCGGGAGAATGCAGGGAGATACTGTACTCACCACATTCCCTAGAAGATAGGCGATTTTCCTCTAAAACTGACTTTGGAATCACCTTAGAGCCTTTCAGATTCTATCGACACCTAGATGGTGTCCTGTGAACAGCTCCCTATTGATGAACAAATTGCTGCTTGGTTTATAGTGGCACTTCCAAGGTGGACACATGGCATCTTATTTAGGAGGCCACCACTCTGATTTAACACTGTAAAAATAAATTAGGTCAGTGGGTTGAATTTCATGCTGTTTGCTCCTATATCTGGGTTTTTACGGGTGGTGAGAAATGGCCTGGTTATGGTCAGGAAGAAGGGCGTTGGAAAACTGGGCTATTAAAGGGATGCCTCTATAGGAATCACTATGGTAATTTGAGGGATACATTAAAATAGACATGCTGATTTCCAATAGAACAACCTTTCAGAAGTGATTTTCCCAGCACATTCTCTTGAGTGCATGAAACGAGTGAATGTAGGGTACTAGAGCATTGCAAAGACCTAAACAAAATTTTCTTGTACCCTCTGAGGTACAAAATGCCAGCTAGAACTGTTTTGTCTACCAACAAAAGTGGAGAGTGGAAGAGAATGCAGATGGTTTTGGAGCAGTCTCCAGAGGGAAGTCTCCACACACAGGGGGCAAGTTAATTATATTGAACCAATGCAGTAGCCCTAGGGGGCTGTTATGGATCCTGAAAGACTAGTCACTTACTCAGGCTAAATTTTGTAGACTCAGTGGTAGATGTAAATGCTCAAAATACTGTTATACGATTGAACCTAAAGTAATTGTATCAGTTTGGGTGGCCAAGCTACATTTCTTCAGACCAAGAATCAAACTTTATAGCCCATAGCATCCAAAAGTGGGCAGAGAATTCACATCAAATAGAAATATCATGCTGCATATTATCCTCAGAATAATAGCTTAATGGAGAATTGAAACAAATAATTGAAATACTTGTTGTGTAAAATGAGGGGAGGGAAATAAAGTCATGAAGCACTTGCTTGGATGATTTCATGAGAGCATATGCTCACATTTAATGTGGAAGGTGGGCAAAGGAAGAGTCCCCACTGAATAGGTTCTTCCACTTTTCTAGGGAATAGGATATGACTACGTGACCCTTCCCTATAGCATCTCAACTTTCTTTTTTCCCACCTGGTCCAAAGGAGTGGTATTAGGAACATCTGGCTTCACCCTTCCAGATATCTGGTGTGCAAAGGAGTGATCTGCCGGTACCCCAGAAGCAAGAGTTATTCCCAAAGAAGAAACTCTAACTGTATCTTTAAATCTCTACATTAGAATTCCTAAGGGCTTAATAAAAGGGCAGACTGTGTCTTCAACCTACCTGGAACAATTTAGAGTTTACAATAAACACTGCTGTACTGACTACTGATAAAGACCAGTTCTGTATCTACATAACCCTTTTCAATATGAATAGGGTTAGAGTAAAGAGAACACACTTGTTAGACTGCTACTGTTGCCAGCAATACACACCAGCACAGTGGCCAGACCTCTATATCTTCCAAAAGTAGAAAATGTGCATATAAGCGGAGAGAAGGAAGATAATAACAGCAGAGGGCAAACGAATGAATAAGTGAGTTATACAATTAGGGAAATCAAATACTACGCTAACACTTCAAAAGAATCTCAGAGCAGGGCTTGAGTTGTAGCTCAAGGGCAGAGTGCTTGCCTAGCATGTGTGAGGTGCTGGGTTCAATCCTTAGCATCACATAAAAATGAACTAATAAAATGAAGGTATTCTGCTCATCTACAACTTACAAGAGGTGATATTATCTGGAAAGGTGAGGTCAGATGTTGTTGAGATCACTCCTGCTTTTGGAACTTGACAAGATTGAATAGAATCATAAATATCTAAGTGGCCATGATACTGAAATCGACAGTTAAATGCATTCCCTATCCCTACTCCACACCGATGCCTCCAAACATTAGGCACACGCATGTGGGTACAGTTGCTGCATCTGCTTTATACATTCTACAACAAATGCAGACGACCAGACAGCTATGATCCTTTTGTTTAAAGAACATGGATGTCATGCACAAGGCCCCGAGTTCGGTCCTCAGACCTGAAAAAAAAAAAGAAAGAACATGAATGGGACAGCGATATAATAAAGAATATCTATGTCTCAAGTTTATAGCACAGAGTATCAAAAACCTTTGGAATTTCCTGAATGATAGGAGTCTGTTAGACCAATGAGGTGTGCAAAGCAGGTTCACTATCCACTACTTACCAACTTGTCTGTCTGGTGAGACGGAACACCTGCATACAACTTATATGAAGCCGGTTTAGTACTTATAGAGAAGCAGCAAGGGGCAATAGCAGCTAAGAACTGATTGTGAGCCAGTCCCTCAAAGCTCAGGAGAGCTACCTGGATAGATGGAATCTTGGATGTACATGCCCCACTTGCACCAACAACTGAGGAACCCTACATAGCAACTGCGTTGGGTTTCACACCCCAAGGAAAACAGGACTTGCTGGACTAAAGCATCGAAAGATACCCTATTTCTCAGAGGAACTGGAACAGAGCCCAGGTTGCTCCAACCAATCTCTCCTCAGCACAGGATGCTGCATTTCCAGCACACTTTACAATTTTTGTAAATTGTAAGCAAGGAAGAGGGAGAACTGAGTCAGTCCAAGATCACCTTGCTGACCTGCATGGTGAGTCCTAGTGGGGCCTCTGTAGAGCAGCAGCAGGGAAAAGATAGAATACCAGAACCCCAGCCATGTTAGTAGAAGGCTGGAATTGTCAGCCCCATCCCCTCTGAAGAGGAGGGAACCTGGAGTTGAGTTCAGTCACATGGACAATGATCTAATCAATCATGTCTGCACAATGAAACCTCAATAAAAACTCTGGGTGATGAAACTAGGGAGCTTCCTGGTAGTGAGCACACTGGTGAACCAGAAGGTGGCATACCTTGCCTATAGGGATGGAAGCTCCTGTCCCCAGGGCCCTTCAGGATCTTGCCCCACGTACCTGTTCATCTGATTATTAATTTATATCCTTTATAATAAAAAGGCAATAGGAAGTAGAGCAGTTTTCTGAGTTCTGTGAGTCATTCTAGTGAATTATTAACATTATCAGCGTTCAGGGTTGAACCCAGAGCCTTTCACATGCTAAGCACCTGCTCTACTTTTAAGCTGTATCTCCAGTCCCTCTAGTGAATTATTGAATCTGAGGTGAGTTTGTAGGAACTGTTAAATCTAAAACCAAGTCAGGCCACTTGTGACTGACATCTAAATTAAGGACAGTTTTCTTGAGAAATTTGCATTTTAACTTGTGGGATCTGAGAGCAACTCCAGGACTTTCACGTCAGAAATGAATTGAATTGAACACCCGGTTGATATCAGAAAATTGGTGTCATGCAATAAGTATAGAGCTCTCCTGAGTTCTCTGAGCTGTTCTTGTGAATTATCAAACCCGAGGGAGCATTGAGAACACCCAGAAGTTTAAGGAACACTGAGCTTGAGAGTGGTGTCTGAAGTAAGGAGAATCTTGAAGAAAACCACACCTTTTACTGTGAAATTTAACCCAATCCCAGGTAGTTGGTGACAGAAGTCTATTTGGTGACATTATTCAGCTGTAGGAAGGGAAATGTTTATCTAATGCTACAACAGGGACACACATTGAAAACATTATGTTAAGTGAAAGAAGCCATATACAAAAGACCACATAGTGTGTGTTTACAATTATATGAAATGTCTAACAGGCAAATATAGAAACAGAAGGTAGATATGTGGTTGTTTAGGGTTGCAGAGTGAAATGGGTGGTGTGGGGTTAGGAAGCAAAGAAAATCAAGGGATTTTTTGTGCAAGAAAGAGAGACAATTTTATTTTTTTTAATCTGGTTTTTGTTTTTGCAACACTTAATTGTATATGTGGTGCTGGAGTTCGAACCTGGGTCCTCGTGCATGCCTGGCAAGCACTCTACTGCTCAGCTACCTGCACATCTCTACAAATATACTAAAACCCACTGACTTATACTTTAATTGGATAAATTGTACAACATATGAATTATATCTCAGAAAGCTATTGTGAAAGTAAACAATGGGGCTGGAGCAGTGACTCAGTAGTTATGGCACTTGCCTGGCATGTATAAGGATGCAGGTATGAACCCCAGAACCACATACACAACGATGTGTCAGAGCAATGAAAGCCACACGAAAAACTAAATAAAATTGATTCTCTTTTTCTCTCTCTCTCTCTCACAGTCCCTCTCTCTTAAAAAAAAACAATATTTACCTTTTAGAAATGTATACTGAAATAGTTGATGAAATAATGTGATGTCAGAATTACTTCAAAATAATCCTTTAGGGATTGGGAGGGGAATTGAAGAAATAAGATTGGCTGAAATTTGGTAGTTGTTGAACCTGGGCACCTGAAAGTTCATTATGCCATTCTCTCTACTATTATATATGCTTGAAAATTTTTCATTAAATCATTGAAAGAGAGAGAGAGAGAGAGAACTCAGGAAAGGTTCAGAAAAGAACCCTTGGTTGGTTAGCTATCCAGAGCTACCTGATCCTTCCTCCCAGACCCTCTCACAAAGGACATGAATTATTAAGTAGAATCTGAGAGGCTTGGAGCATTGGAGTCTGCAAAGGTGGTAAGCACAGGGGCTGGTGTGGACCAGGAAGTTCTCGAGGGACTCACTGTGTCTCCCTTCTAGCACCATTTGCCATGCTGACTGTGGTGGTAGAAGTGGAACTGGAGAGGGGATCAGGTAAGGAGACCCCCCCCACACACACACATTTGTATAGCCCAGGGAGCTTCTTGGGAGAGGTGGAGCCAGTGCAGCTTAGGCTGGGAGACCGAGGCTTGAGTTGAGGGCAGGACTTGGGGAATCCTGGAGCTGTTTCCCTCATTCGAGTTGACAAGAAGTCCACCTTTCTCAGGCCCCAAGGAAACCCATAGCCCTACAATCCTTCTGGAGGGGCCCAAGAGCCTTCGACTGCTTCAGCTGGGGACCTTGGAGACTCTGGTAAACCAGATGAAGTAGGTGAGGTTAGGGGAAGATGGGAATGACACTACTGACCCTAGTCCCACCCATAGGAACAATGCTTCACCTTTGACAGAGTCCTGGGCCCTGATGATTCTCAGGTAGGGGGGTCTGAGTGGGTGATGGGAACTCTCAGGCCTCTTGGTCCTGGAGTGGTGACTGCTCCCCACTCCTTTGGTTAGGGCAGGCTGGGACATGGCACATGAGATAGGTGGCATATGCCTGTGTTTTCCGGCAGGAGGCAGAGTGGGAGCTGCTGACACGAGTCCAATCCACATTGGCCTCTGTGGGCCAAGGTTACAGTGTAGCTCTGCTGCTCCGGGGCAGGGAGATAGAAGCACCCCGTTTAGTGCCCCAGGTGAGGAACCACCAGAGCACAGGCCACATGAGACTGAGGTGTCACCTCATCAAGGAGACTTTGGAGAATCTTTGCCTGTCCATCACCCCAGGGGGACTGGGTGCCCCACCCTGGGGCTCCTATAGCACCCTGTGGTCCATACAGTGCATTTTTTCCACTGTCAGTTGATTCAGCTAGAGGGAGGTTTAGATAGGTGGAAGGCTGGGGCAAATGGGATGAGAATCAGAGAGGGGTAGTGTGCAAAGATCAAAAATCCAGGAAGTCTGCTTTTCACAGTTCTTGGTTATACTAACAATGATACTAAACTTGGAAGCTTTGTTGTGGAGGCTTCAGCAAATCACCCCAAATCACAACAGCTGCCTCAGAACCTTGTCATAGTCCCTGTGCCAGCAAGCAACAGGTTCCACTGAAAATGTTTACTCATATTTACTCATTCCGGCTCACTGTGAACATGGGGGCTAATGCTATGTCTGTTCTAGACACACTATGTCCACAGTACCCAGCACAGGGCCTGGCACAGATCTAACCTCAGGAAATGCTGAAGGACTGATTAATGCTTTCTTAGTCCCCACTGGAACCCTTTCTCCACTTTAGTTGCTGCAGATGCTATTTGAGGAAGCTCTGTCCCTCCACCGCTCTGATCATGTGCTTAGTACTCTTAGCCTGGTGCAGGTGAAACCATTGGGGATTGGTTGGGGAGGCAGGACTGGGACCTGGGGAGGCGGGGCCAAGCGACATTGCAGAAAGAGCCTGAGGCTTGTGGGAAGACAGAAGGGCTTGGGTCTAGTCCCACTCCAGCTTACTAGAGTGAGATTGTCCCTGTGGGGTCACCTTTACTCTGACCGTGAAATGGCTCGATTCATGAACCCTGCTTAGTCCCCTGGGCCTTGAAGAAGAAAAGGCTCAGCTTATAACAAGTGTGCTTCTGTGATCCCAGATCAGTCCCAGTGGAAGGAGCCGGGACCTGCTCTCCCCAGGAGTGGAGGACCTGTCAGTGCTGGATGTGGCGCCTCTGGGCTTGTGAGTGTTTCGAGCCCAATGAGGTTTGCATGCACTTGTCTTGACGCAAAGTTGACAACTCCAACTCAAGTCTTGGGAGGTTTCTACCCACTGCCACCCCGGAGGAAGGAAGCTCTGAGTTTGAAATCCTGTTTACAGGACCTGGGTCTGCTCCCAGGACCCCTCCCACACTCACCCCCTCATCCTACATTCACATATCTCTTATTTCTCCCACCTCAATTGTAGCTCTTTGACTTACACCATTTCCACTTCCACTCCCATATTTCAACTCAGTCTATTATCACATTGGGTAATTTTGGGCACCTTCACTGAGCAGAACTTTCATTTCTTCATCTGTGAAATGGTGGCAATCCCAATTATCCTGTTTTCTACACTGGGCAGACCACAGGAGGAAAAATATGTTGCTGAGGCTAGCCTTGCACTTCTGACTCTCCTGCCTCAGCCTCCTGGATCTCTGGAATTATAGGTGTGCCACTCTGCCCCCGTCACAGGAGAAAGATAAAATCATATTAGGGAGGTATACTGATCTTGGAAACTTTGGGATGATTGTTACAGGCCATGGACACTTTCATGGCCTTCCTTTGCAGAAGTTCTAGGGATCTAGACAGAACCCTGGTGCTTAGGACCTGAAATCCATTTCCCCTTCCTCCAGGGTGGTGGAACATGCCAGTGAAGTGGAGGTGTCTGACTCAAGAGCTGCCTCAGGGGCTGGAGCGGTTGCTCAGTGGTTTCGGCGCTTGCCTGACAAGCATGAGGACCCGGGTTCAAACCCCAGCACCACGTACACAACTAAGTGTTGGAGCAGCTAAAGCCATGTGAAAAACTAAATAAAGTTGTTTCTCTCTTTCTCTGTCTCTCTCATTATCCCTCTCTCTTTAAAAAAAAAAAAGAGCTGCCTCAGAGCTGTACTTGCAGGGGGTGAAGCTAGGTGAGGAAAGCAGGGTATCAGTCACCCCTCATGCCCTAGGCCTACCCTCTCCTCCACAGGGCCTGCTCTCTGCTCACTGTTACTATGACCTGCCCTGGGCTTGAACCTCCTGAGCTTGGGACCCAGGGCGCATGGCGAGGTGCTTTGAGGATCTTGCAGCTCCCAGGGACCCCGTAGGTTTGAGAGTGTCCTCTGATTGCATTGGGAATGAGGTGGGGGCTGAAATATGGATGAGAAAGCCCAGGGCAGTATCAAAGTTTCTCTTTTCCTCAGCTCTGACAATAAGGTTTCACCAGAGCCCAGTTAAGACCCTTTGTTGGCAATTGATGTGGTCAAAAGCATCTGGCCTTTGTTTCTCCAACACTTAGTTGCGTATGTGGTACTGAGGTTTGAACCCGGGTATTGGTACATGCCATGCAAGCGCTACAACAGCTGAGCCAGTGCTCCATACCCCTTGTTAATTATTTTGTTTTTGCTTTTGTTGTTTTGTTTGTGGTACTGGGGATTGAACACAGGGGTAATTTAACACTGAGCTACACCTCCAGCCCTTTTAATTTTAATTTGAGACAGTCTCTCTAAATTGCCCAGGCTGGCCTGGAACTTGTGATCCTCCTATGTCAGCCTCCTGAACAGTTGGGATTACTTTATCAAGTATTTTTTGTCATGATAGGGTTTTAGATACTGCCTAAAGCTTTTTTTTTTTTTCCATATCATTTGAAATGATTGTGCCAAATATGGTGGTGCATGCCTCTAATCCCAGAGAGTCAGCAGGCTGAGGTAGTAGGATCACAAGTTTGAGGCCAGTCTCAGCAACTCTGTAAGAACTTCAGTGGTAAAGTGCCCCTGGATTCAATCCCAAGCACCCCCATGCCAGGTAAGTGCTGTAACCACCAAGCCACCCCTCCAGCCCCAATCCCAAACTTTTAGCATGAATCAAAAGCTAAAAGTGTTTTTAACCCTCTTCCTGTGGAAAAAGTAATAAAATGCCCTTATATTCCACATTGTCAACCCTGCATTGTCCTTCAAAAATACCTTCAAATTTCCATCTTAGTGTAAAGAGAAACACAAAATGATATATAACATTGATGACAGCTTATTTTTATCCAATTATAAAATATTAAATGACATAAATAAATCCCTAATTAAATTTGTTGTTTCCCATATAAACCTGAAGGAGACCACTGTTACAAACAACTACAGTTTAGAAACACCAGCTTGGTAAAATGCTGTCCTAAGTTTTACACTGTAAAATATATATATACTTGGAGGACATAAATATAATACACAACAAAAGCCAGTGTTTATTACACAGATATCCTTATATTAACTAAGTTTAAACTTTGAATAAAATTTTAAAATCCATAGTGTATTATAACAATAATCAAGGTCTGCACAGATTTAGCAATAGCTATAAATTTTCTAATCTTAGGAAAGTGCTGATGATCAGAGATAGACTTATTATCTGGTGTATAACAACAAAACATTTATGTAGTTAATAAAAACAGATATAACACAAGTTTTGAAATGGCAGTGTGGCCTTTTTATATCAAATATAATGTCTAAAAGAGAGCATGCCCGTTACCTTGTCTGTAACCCTACATAAATTTTTATTTTATAAACTTACATAGCACTTAAACAAGGCTCAGATAAACATCTAGTTCTTAAATATAGTTATAGTCACATATATTAAGGTGTCAGCTATATTTTAATGACCTAAAAACAGTTGTTCATTTAATGTTATGAAGTAATCATTTAAAAAGTTTTAAAACAGGTACAAGCTATATAAGATTAAATTTCTCTAAGTAATAAAACCTAACACCAGGAACTATCTTGATAAAAGCAGATCAGTATTTTAAGAAACCCTTGTTACTTCAACACATAGAATTAGATTCTGGTTCATAATAGTACATTAATATTTGAACTTAAGTGAAATCTTAAATATTTTTAAATTGTACCAATTATATTTAATTTAATCCCACACAGACTTTGAGATTTATCCTTCACAAACCATCTGCAACTTACTTAGACACTCTATATTTCTTTATCCAGAAACATTTATTTCTTCATACAGGAATATTTCTCTGATTCTAATTTCCATATCAAAGTATATTTTCATACCTATAACTTTCTTACACCTCTTTCCTATTTGCTGACTCTTTCTTAAACTTACATTTTAAAATAATCCTTATAAAATTTCTGAATCTTTCTAATTACTCCTACTAATAAGGTCAAATATTTTATGCTATTTATGCTATTTTAACTGATACACAGCTGAAACCTTTTGTACTCTTTGCATATAGAATTATATCTGTTAGAATTTTAACTTTCAATAACTTTGCTTTTGGTGAAGACCCAGAAAAAAGCAATCTTAAATTATATTTTTTTAGTTATCAATCTATAAAAGCACATTTAATAAACCCAAATATATGTTACCTTATGAATTTAAGAAGTTAAGAGTACTTAAATTTACTTAGTGGTAGATGTTTTAACATTTTGACTTTGCTAATCAATTGGGTGTCTCCTCTAACAAACACTTTTATGAAGATTAATCCCATTTATGTTAAATCTAATCGACTTTTTTTTTAAAGAGAGAGGGACAGTGAGAGAGACAGAGAAAGGGAGAAACAACTTTATTTAGTTTTTCACATGGCTTTAGTTGCTCTAACACTTAGTTGTGTATGTGGTGCTGGGGTTTGAACCCAGGTCCTCATGCTTGCCAGGCAAGCGCCGAAACCGCTGAGCCACTGCTCCAGCCCCTACTTATTTTTTTTTTAAAGAGAGAAGGACAGTGTGTGTGTGTGTGTGTGTGTTTGTGTGTGTGTGTGTGTGAGAGAGAGAGAGAGAGAGAGAGAGAGAGAGAGAATCAATTTTTATTGAGTTTTTCACATGACTTTCATTGCTCTGACACAGTTGTGCACGTGGGTGCTGGGGTTTGAATCCATGTTCTTGCACATGCTGGGCAAGCACCATAACCACTGAGCCACCGCTCCAGCCCTTAATTTACTTATTTTTAACAATTAAATTTAAATTACTCATAAGACCAAGATAACAGACAAATGTACATAAACGGCACAAGCCATTTCTCTCCTGCTGAAGGAAAATCCTAGAAGCAACAAACATTCCAGTATAAACATTTCTAGAAGTCAACACTCTGTTGATTGGTCACCTAGAAAAACATGTGGAGTAGTAATCTTAAACACACCTTTGCTCTTATATTTAGCCAGCTTAAATTGAATCTCTTTTTAAACATTTAAGTCACGTGAACTACAAGTTATTTGGATCCATTTTCTCTTTTTAAATTTAATTTATGAGTGCTCATCTATAAGCCAATTTGGTACCATATTGAACACAACATATAACACAAGTATACAAACACATAAGACAGGTGTGCACACACACACACACACACACACACACAAAAACCAGGAAACAGATTCTGGAGCCTTTTTTTGAATAATTAACCTTTTGAATAAAGATAGCAGTAAAAAACCACAAATAAAAAACTCTAGTTAGGTAAAACAAGACTGACTGAAAATTCATTTAGGTGCACAAAATGATAGGCGAATGAATTCACCAGTAAAATTGAGCTCAAAACCCAAAAAATGAAATGGCCGTATTTATCCAAGTAAAGGAGCATGTAAACATTTTAGCAGACCAGTGTGTACTTTTGAATCAGAGTTAGAGTTAGCCTAGGCATTGAAAGAATGAAACCTTGTGAAATCCTTGGGAAGTTTTTTCTTTAAGAATAAAGAAAAGGGCTGGATCGGTGGCTCATCGGTTTCGGCGCTTGCCTGACAAGCACGAAGACCCTGGTTCGAACCCCAGCACCACGTACACAACTGAGTGTTGGAGCAACTAAGGTCATGTGAAAAACTAAATAAAGTTCTTTCTGTCTCTCTCACTGTCCCTCTCTTTAAAAAAAAAAAAGAATAAAGAAAAACTATATGGAATCTTTTCAATT
Source organism: Aplodontia rufa (assembly GCA_004027875.1). Classification (NCBI taxonomy): domain Eukaryota; kingdom Metazoa; phylum Chordata; class Mammalia; order Rodentia; family Aplodontiidae; genus Aplodontia; species Aplodontia rufa. Next base: position 98,236 of record PVKS010000975.1, read on the forward strand.
TCCTTCTTTGTGTCCAAATGAAGAGAAGAGAAGAGAAAACTCTGCAGGAATTAGTGTCTCCTGATATTCTTGGGCCTGACCTATCAGCTTCCTAAAGCTGAGTCCGTGTTATATAATCTCCAAAAGTATGAGAATATAGGCCTCTTAAGAATCTCTAAAGGCTTGGAACCTGGAGTAGCTGGCTTTTCCAGATCCTTTCCATTTATCTCTCCTGCATCTCAGAGTGTAGGAAAAAAGTAAACATAGTCCCTCAGTCCTCACAGCAGCTTGATTTTTTTTTTTTTTAAGAGAGAGGGAGAGAAAGTGAGAAACAATTTTATTTAGTTTTTCACGTGACCCTCGTTGCTGTGAGACTTCACTGTGTACATGGTACTGGCATTTGAACTCATGTACTCACGCATGCCAAGCAAGTGGCGTAACTGCCGAGTCACCACTCCAGCCCCACACTTGGATTTAAAAATAGCACTTCAAGCCTTTTTTTCCTCTGGTCTCAAACTGGTTTAGGCAATAGCTCATGTAGTTTGCATTTTAAATGGCAATCAGGCAGGTAACTAGCAGGCATTTCCTTCTCTTTTCCAAACAAGCTTCAGAATGATCATCAACTGTGATTAGGTCATCCCCTGGTAACAAACAAAAGAGAACAGCATGGGTGCCTGTGCCAAGGAAACTGTCTCTTTGGTTAAGGGTCATCTTCCTCATCTTGGAGCCTCTAGCAATTCCATTCTTACTTTTCTCCAGTGACCAAGAAAATGAAGTGCTTTTCTTGGGTAGGTTTTGCAGGCTAGTGGTAGACCTGGCATAATTTGTGAGAACAAGGCTCCCACCTGAATTATTTGGACATCCTTTCAGGGGGCTTCTGAAGGTCAGCAATCCCGCCTCTCCTTACCCTCCTTACCCTTGCCTTACAGCAAGGATGCAAAGGCCTTTGTTTGTCACATGCCAAAGACCTAACAGATTCGAGACTTAGTGGCATTACCAGCATTTCCTTGGCCCCTATGACATTTAATGCCCTACGGTAGAAAAGCAGTCTAGAGCGGCCTGCGGTTGAGACCTCACTCAGCATGGAGGATAATCTGAGAGTGGATATTTACTAACTAGTTATGCCTTTAAAAGTTTGCCTTACATGTTTCCTTTTCCTTGAGTTCTCATACTCATAGACCCGTGATCCTAAATTATGCTCCTCAATTTGAAGTGGGAGGCAAGCCTATTAGTGCACTGGATGAGATTCCCCATTAGAGAAGATAAACGATTTGGCTTCCTGAACTATGAGAGATAAGCGGTGGTTTTCTCATGCGCCTTTTGTTGCTCCAAGACTGTTGTGTACGTGGAATTGGGGTTAAAACCCAGGTCCTCACGCATGCCAGGCAAGCACCATAACCACCGAGCCACCAGTCCAGGCGAGAGGTGGTTTTCTCTGAGACAAAACTTTTTGACTTCTTCCTGCCAGATGAGGAGGTTACAGAAGAAAAGATGTTCAAGCTAGAGAGCTCTATCTTGGCAATTTCTCCCACAATGGGTCCCTGTTTAAGAGGTGGATATCAGGGACAGACAGAGTAGAAGCATTTCAGTAGAGGATGAGATTGCTTGGGTCACGCTCTGGGGATTAACATGTCACCTCATTCCCAAAGGCCTTAGATCAGACCAAGATTTCATCTCAGGATCTGAGATTCATTGGGTGAGGGTGCTCTCCACCATCGGACCAAGTCAGTCAGAAACAAACAGAAACACATAGTGGTCAATGCTTGCACCCCTGAGAGCTTTGGGGGCCCGACTTGGAACATGAGACCTTCTTGCAGCCCTGTAGAGTTGCCCCAGTCAGCCACCTTCAGTTGTCTCTTGCATTAACTTTCTCCCACAGAAAGGAAATGGGAGCAAGTCAGGACCTACATTCCCAAGGCTTAGTGAATGGGGATCAGTCCTGCCTGTTCAGCAAGCCTGTGGTCTGAGACTTAAGATCAGCACTCATTTTTTTTTACCTCGCGCCAGTCAGATTGACAAAAATGAAGAAATTAAACAATAATAGATGCTAGAGGGGTTGTGGAGAGATAGGCACACTAGCAAACTGTTGGTGGAACTACAGACTGGTACAGTCCCTCTGGAAAGCAGTGTGCAGAATCCTCAAAAAACTAGGGATGAGCCCACCATATGATCCTGCTATTCTTCTTTTGGGTATTTTTCCAGGAGATTTAGAATCAGCACACTACAGTGACACAGTGAAATCTATGTTCATAGCAGCTCAATTTACAATAGCTAAATTATGGAAACAACCCAGATGTCCCTCACTGGATGAATGGATCCAAAAATTGTGGTACATATATACCATGGAGTTTTACTCAGCAATTAGAAACAATGATATTGCAGCCTTTGAAGGTAAATGGATAGCTATGAAAGAAATTATGCTGAGTGAAGTAAGCATAACCCATAGAACCAAGGGTCGAATGTCTTCATTCATCTGTGGAGTCTGGAGCTAGACCCTGGCCATTGAGAAAGGAGGTCTATTATCATGTTTTAAATGGGTAAGGTGTAATGTCATACAACCTAAGGCATTTGTAGAGATGTATTGGGAAGGAAGGGAGGGAGGGATAAAGGTGGGTAATGGGGGGGGCTTTTGGGGGTAAATCTGATTTTCAGAATTTATATATATATATATATATATATATTATATAATTTCATTAGAAGCTTGTTTGTTCAACAAATAAATTTCTGAATAAAAAAATAAAATGAAAAAAAAAGATCAGCAGTCATGATAACTGACTGTCAGGTGCCTGGTGTTTAAAGAGAGTTTATCCATTAAGGAAAAAGAGTTATCTTCCTACAAGTTTGTAAAGTCCCAGTTTGTGAACAGAGGGGATATAGGCACTTTCTTATTAATCACTCTATATAAAATGTCCCTTTCTCAATGGTTAGAGTCTGATCAGCAAGGGATGGGGGTGCTCAGGAAGAACAAGCATTGTGGGAAGATTTTGGCTCAGACGGAGGTGTACATTTCTGGGGAGTTCGCTCAGCACTGTCCAATCTATTGGTTACTTGTAGGATACCTCTAAGGAGCTGTCAGAAGAGGAAGTCTGGGGAGAAGCCTTTAAGATCCACCAGGGAGTGGCTCTGGCGAGAATCTCTCAGTTGCTTTATTCCTTCACTCAACTCCTCTCATCCATAGTTAACCAGGATCAGGGGGCAACTGTCTACTAATACCAGACACTCTCCGAGCCAGGATACAAAAGTTGGGAACGACCCTTACAGAGCCTAACATGCCTGACCTGAAGGCAGGGGATTAGGAACTATAAAAGGATGTGAAACCTGACATCAGAGACTTAAGATTGGCAGCTGCACTAATTGCATTTAAGTGACTGATGGATGCCCAGTTTATTGTCCTCCAGAAAGAAAGAGACAGGAAAGATGCAAGCTGCATCTTGCAGAGAGAGAGAGCTTACCTCAGTGGTGATCTTATCCATATCCCAGACGCGCCCCCATCTGATGCCAGCTTTGTGGATGTTGGATTCGTGTTCTCTTAGAGTCAAAGAATGAAACCAAGGGACACGGAGGCAAGCAGAGCAAACAGACTTTATTTAAGAAAGGATAGAAAGAGAAGGCTTCTCCAAGAGAAGGGAGTCTCTGAGCCAAGAACTCGAAGAGGGACTCTGGCTCATCTTTCTTATAGTCTCTCAAGATTCTCCCCCTTTGGTTAATCATTGCCTTCCCTCCCCCATGCCCAGGAGCTTGAGTGCAAAATTCTGGTCTGACCTAGTCTTTGATGCTGGGCCACAAGCATCTTTATTAGCAGAGGGGAGTCGCTGTCTGGATAGCTCTTGTTAGCGAAGGGAGATGTGAAGCTGATATGCACCTCTGCTTACTTAGGGTAGTGGAATGCTCTTTGCCCTCTCAGGAAAAATGACCATCAGCTAATTTTTCTCCTTATTGACCCACATTATTCTGTCTACTCTGACTGCCTAGCTTTCTCTGTCTCATCGGGACTTCAGTAGGAAGAGTAATGTTGACCAGGTCTTCATCTGAGATACCTTCCAGATGTTTCAGGTGTGCTCTATTGCTATTCCCATGAGCAAATATCACAACGGTTTTGCCCTTCTGTACTTCAGGTGCAACTCTTTCATTCCAGTAGGGAAGGAGTCTGTCCAGGACATCCTTTAAGCTTTCAGACCATGGCAATTGATCCAAGGGTACATTGCACATTTTATACCTCTGGTCATTGTAAATTTCATTGTAGTAGGGATGAGTCTCCTCAATGGGAGGTGGGTTCACATTGTAACTTCTTCTCCAGACCCTCACCTGTTCTTCACTGTGATTCCAAGCTGTTTTCTCCCTGTTGAGCCCAATCAAGTTTCCATAGTGACGCTCATTTAGACGCCAGGAGCTTTCCACAGAAACCCATTCCTGCCCCAGCTCTTCCAGGATCAGCCAGGCTGTGTGGATAGACTGATTAAAGATGGATGTGAATACAAGATCAAACTCAAATTTCAGTAATCTGAGCCGCTCCCCACAGTTCCAGGCTTTCTCCACACTTTAGCCGTGATCGACCCTGCTACAACATCAGTTCTCCTTATTCCAAGCATAATTCCATGTCTTAGCATAATAAGTTTGTGCTTGGGGCTGGAGTGGTGGCTCAGCGGTTATGGTGCCTGCCTGGCATGTGCAAAGATGCAAGTTCAAACGCCAGCCCCACATACACAACAAAGTGTCAGAGCAACGAAAGCCACATGAAAAACTAAATAAAATTGATTCTCTCTTTCTCTCTCTCTCTCTCTCTCTCTCCCTCTCCGTCCCTCTCTCTTTAAAAAAAAAGTTTGTGCTTGGACATCCTGATGGCTGAGCCCTGACATTTTCAAATGGGATACTGTTCAAGGGCAGCAATACATCCGCAAAAAGACCACCAGCATCAATCACCTCTCCTCCAGATGTGCAGAGCAGGCAACATCTCCTAGAATTCCTCCCTCCGGCTGGCATCAACCCTATTTCTCTCTTTTTTGTGGGGGACAGGGTCTCACTAAGTCCTTGGGACCTCACTAAATTGCTGAGGTTGGTCCTGAACTTGTAATCTTCCTGTTTCAGCCTTCTGAGTCGCTGGGATTACAGCCAGGCGCCACTGCACCAGGCTCTCCTTTATTTTTTTGCCCATTTTTTCTGTTCATATTTCAGGGCTCTGTTGTCAGGTGCATTGCATAAATGTTTTTCTTTATTATGTTTTCTTGATGAATTGAAACTTTCAGCAACATAATTTCCCTCTTTGTCTCATATGACAGCTTTGACTAAAACTATGTTTGGTCTGATCTTTATGCAGTCACCATAGCCTCCTTTTGTTTCTTTTGCATGGAATATCTTATTCATCATTTTATGTTTAACCATTTGTGCCTTTGAATTTAAAGCGAATCTGTTATAGACAGCAAATAGGTGGAATATTTTTTAAATCTATTCTCCTAAACTCCAGTTTTTTTTTTAAGAAAGAGGGGCAGTGAGAGAGAGAGAAAGAAAGAGAGAAGCAATCCTTATTTAATAAGTTTTTGATGTGACTTTCATTCCTCTGACACTTCGTTGTGTACGTGGGGCTGGGTTTGAACTCGCGTCCTCCCGCCTGCCAGGCAAGCGCCGTAACCGCCGGACACTGCTCCAGCCCTGCTCTCTGTTTTCTAACTGGAGAGTTTAATGCATTTACACTTACTTACTGATGAGCAAGAACTTTTGTTTGTTTGCTTTTAAGAAGAAAGCAAGAGAGAGAGCGAGCGTGCGTGTGTTGTTAATTTTTGTTCTTTCATCTGTTTTTGTTTTTCCTTCACTTAGCTGTGTTTGTTGTGCTGGAGATCAAGCCCAGGTTTTCCAATACACCAGGCAAGCATTCTCACTGAGCCACCCTTCCAGCCCCTTCTGGGGTTTTTTTGTTGTAGTTGTTTTGATTTTTTTTTTTTGTTTTGTTTTGTTTTTTAAAGAGAGAAGACAGTGAAAGAGAGAGAGAGAGAGAGAGAGAGAGAGAATCAATTTTTATTGAGTTTTTCACGTGGCTTTCATTGCTCTGACAGTTGTATACATGGGTGCTGGGGTTTAAACCCTTGTACTTGCACATGCCAGGCAAGTGCTGTAACCGTCAAGCCTCCGCTCTAGCCCCTTGTTTTGTGTTTTAAGAGAGAGGAAGAGAATGAGAGAGAGAGAGAGAGAGAAAATCAATTTTATTTTTTTATCTGGCCTTCATTCCTTTGACAGTTAGTTGTGTACATGGGGCAGGGGTTTGAACTTGGGTCCTTGTGCAAGCCAGGTATGCACTTTAACCAGTGAGCCACTGCTTCAGCACCAATGCCCCAGCTTCTGCTTTTAAAAACTATTTTATTAATGGTTTCCCTGGAAATTGTAATTAATATCTTAAACTTATAACAGACTTCACTTGTAAAGATTCCACATCGATATACTTTCATCCTTTTCCCTCATGTTGCTGTTGTCACAAATTAAATCTTTATACACTGTGTGCTTATTATCATGGTTAATACGTATGCCATTTGTTTTTTAAATAATATAGGCAATAAAGAGAATTACAAACCAAAAAATTCAGTAATACTGGCTTTTATGTTTACATATGTAGTTACCTTTACTAGTGTTCCTTATTTCTTCATATGGCTACAAGTTACTGTCTAATGTCCTTACATTTTAGACCGAAGGGACTCCCTTTAGCATTTACGGTAAGGAAACTACTACCTCAGCTTTTCTTTATCTGGGAATGTCTTAGTTTCTTCTCCATTTTTGATGGATAGTTTTGTCAGATATAGAGCTCTTGGTAGGCAGTATTTTTTTTCTTTCAGCCCTTTAAATTTGCCATCTGGCCATCTATAGTTTCTGGTAATAAATCAGCTTTTAATGTTATTGAAGATCCTACGCACATAGTAAGTTGCTTCTTTCTTGCTGTCTTTTGTCAGTTGGGTTGTAATGTGGGGGATCACTTTGAATTTATGCTACTTAAAGCTGATTAGCTTCTTAGATGTGTAGACTCATAAATTCATAAAATTTGGGAATTTCTTTCAGAGGCTTATTTTAGTTCATGGGGGACAGAAAGCCATCTGTGTGGCACCTGGTAAGGGCCTCATGCTACTCATAGTGAGGAATTGCAAAGGGGAACCAGTACATGAAAATGGAGCACAGGTGCAAAATAGAGCATATTTGGGGGATTTTTAACCATTATTTCCTCAAATATTTTTTCCGTTCCTTTGTCTCTTTCCCTTGATATTGGCATTATGCATATTTAGTACACTTTAAGTTGTCCCACAGGTCTCTTAGGCTCTGCCCATTTTAATTCATCTTTTTTTTCTTTCTGTTCTTTAATCTAGATATTTTATCCTATCTTCAGTTTCACTGAGATTATTTCTGGCACTTGCCCAAATTTGCTCTTCTATCCCTGTAAGTGAATTTAAAATTTCAGCTACTGTACTTTTCAGAATTTCTACTCAGCTTTTCTCATAATCTCTACCTTTCTATTGATATTCTCTATTCATTAAGACATCATTATTTTCTTCAGTGTTCTGAGATAGTTGAATTGAAGTATTTGTCTAGAAAGTTCAATGTTCAATATCTGTACATCCTCAGGGACAATTTCTGTTCATTTCTTTTTCCTTTGAGCCATACTTTCTTGTTCCTTTGCACATATCTTATTTTTTGCTGTAAGCTGGCCCCCTTTTTTTTTCTTTTTTGTTTTTTTCAGGGCTGAGGACCGAACTCGGGGCCTTATGCATGCTAGGCAAGCACTCTGCCACTGAGCTAAATCCGCAACCCCGAAGCTGACCATTTTTAGTATTTTTTGTAACAACCATATTTGTCACATTGATCTCTTTATTCTTCGTTTCTTTTGTTTGGTGCTCTGGAAATTAAATCTCCCTACTCTCCAGGATTTATTGTTGGTGCTCGATGTGGGCTATTGCCAACTGTTTGCTTAGTCATTTTTCCAAATAATTTTGAAGACTGTATTCTTTGTGACCACTGAAGTCTTCATTCTTTGGTTAACCAGTGACCTGACAGAATTAAATGCCTAAGGTCAATTTGAAAAAGAAAAAAGAAAAAGGAAGGAAAGAAGGAAGAGAAAGAAAAGGAAAAATAAGCCAGCTTGTGGTGGTTCAGCCTTGTGATCCCAGCAACTCAGGCCAAGGCAGAAAGATAGAAAGTTTGAAACCCAACTGAGCAACTTAGCTAGACCCTGTCCAAAAACAAATATAAGAATGTTTGGGAAGGGGCCGGAGAGGTGGTGCAGCAGTAGAGTGCTAACCTGGCATGCACAAGGACCCAGGTTCAAACCCCAGCTCCACATATACAACTAAGTGTCAGAAAAACAGAAACAAACAAAGAAACAAAAAAAACAGATGAAAAAATAAAAAGTTTGGGGACATATCCCTGTGGTAGAGCACCGTAAGTTCAACACTCAGTACTTTTTTTAAGAGAGAAGGACACAGAGATAGAGAGACAGAGATAATTAATTTTCATTGAGTTTTTCACATGGCCTTCATTGCTCTGACACTTAGTTGTGTACGTGGTGCTGAGGTTCGAACCTGCGTCCTCGAGCATGACAGGTGAGTGCCATAGCCACCAAGCCACAGCTCTAGCCCAATGCCTAGTACCTTAAAAAGAAAAAAGATGGAAAGAAGAAGAAAAAGGAAGGCCACATGCAGTGGTGAATGACTGTAATCCTAGGTACTTGGGAGGCTAAGAACTGGAGGATTGAAAGTTTGAGATCAGGCAATTTAGTTAAATGCTGTTTCAAAATTAAAATTAAAAAAGGATTGGAGATGTAGCTCAGTAATAGAGAACTTGCCTAACATGCAGGAGGCCCCGGGTGATTCAATCCCAACACCAGGAAAAAAAAAAAAGGAAAAGGAAAAGTATTTGGGTAGTCTAGATCGGCCCCACCCATATTGAGTCACTCCTTTTATGTTTAGCCAGGCAATTTACAGCTCTGTTTATCCTTTCACTTCCTGCTTGTGCTGAGACTAAAGCTCAGTCAGATGTGAACATTTATAGTCTTTCCAGGTCTTTTCTGAGCATAAGTCTGCCGTGACTGTGCTTTTTAGGTTCCTCATTATACACAAGAAATCTTTTTTATTTTATTTTTTTAAAGGGAGAGGGAGAGAGAGAGAGAGAGAGCGAGTCAGGAAAAAGAGAATCAACTTTATTTTTTCATCTGGACTTTGTTTCTCTGGTATTTAGTTGTGTGCTGGGGTTTGAACTCCCATCCTTGCACATGCCAGCCAAATGTTCCAACCCCTGAGCCACTGCTCCAGTCCCTAGTCTTTTCATCAGTGTGTGAGTTGTCTATTTTCTTGCCTCATCCACAAGTGAACTTCTACATTTTTTTCTCCCTCTGGCAGAGATTGCCCCTTGCTGCAGGTATTAGCTGGTGAGGATGCTGGTGAGAAGGTGGAGGGCTCTCTGCCCTGGATTGTCTCATGGCTTCTGGAAGGAAACAACTACAGCAGCCTGCTTATTCGCCTGGACCCACAAGGTGGCTGGGGTGAGGGTGTGTAGTTCTTGGGAAGCTCTGGAATCTGGCCTTGGACCTGCCTCATCCTAACACCCCACCAACCCCTGTACAACCTCAGCCCAGAGAGAGAACCTGACTCTCTGGGAGGGCCAGCATTCAGAAAGGTACTATTGTGGCTAGGGTGCCAAAGTCTGGAGAGGCAAGAACAAAGTCAATACTAAAACAACCCCTACCCTTAGAGGTCTTCAACAGTTTACCAAGCTTTTTTTTTTTTTTTTTTTTTTTTAAAGAGAGAGTGAGAGTTAATTTTATTTTTTTCATCTATTTTGTTTCTTTGTTTTTCTGACACTTAGTTGTGCATGCAGTGCTGGGGTTTGAAACTGGTCCTAGCACATGCCAGGCAAGCACTTTTACTTCTAAGCTACCTCTCCAGCCCTCCAAGCATTTTTTTAAATTGGTTGGTGCAACATAATCTTACATAGTGAGGGGATTTGTTGTTATACATTCATACTTCTTATGTAATGACAATGTAACAAGAACCCAATTCTTGCCCAGGATCCCTGCTCCCTGCCACCCATTCCCCATTCTCGTACCTCCACTGTATTCTCCCCAATTACATACATACATATATATATATATATATATATATATATATATATATAATGTTTTCAAATTTATGTTTTCAAATTTTTTACTTTTAAATGCCTGTATGACTATTATTTAGCTTCTCAAGGAAGTTAAAATATACCATACAGTATTTATAGCCCCCCATTTCCCTCTCCATCCTCTCTCCTTCTACTCCCCACCCCCATGCCTAGATTTCCCCTGTATCATGCATTATTCCAACTTTGGTGAGTCTATTATATAAGCTTGGCTGTCTTTCACCCTATCCTTAGTTTTACTCTAGCTTCCACATATGAGAGAACTTTGAGTCTCTGAGTTTGGCTTCTTTCACTCAGCATAATTTTTTCCATTTCCATCCATTTACCTGTAAAGGGTATGATTTAGTTCTTTTTAATAGCTGAGTAGACTTTCATTGTATATATATTTACCAGTTTTTGGATCCATTCATCTGGGTTGATGTCATGATTTAGCTATCATGAATTGTGCTGCTATAAACATCGATGCAACTGTGTCACTGTAATATGCTGATTTTATATCTTCTGGGAAAATGCCCAGGAATGGAATAGCTGGGTCATACAGTTGTTCTATCCTTAGTTTCCTGAGGAATCTCCATACTGCTTTCCAGAGTGGCTATACTAGTCTATAGTCCCATCAACAGTGTACAAGCGTTCCTCTCTCCACACCCTCTCTAGCATCTGTTGATTGTATTCTTCCTCTTTGCCATTCTGACTGGAGTAAAATGAATCTTAGTGTAGTTTTGATTTCCATTTCGATTGCTAGTGATTTTGAGTATTTTTCATTATTTGTTGGTCTTCTGTATTTCTTCTTTTTAAAACTCATTTGACATAGTCTTACATATTGGAGGGAATCATTATTACACATTCATGAATATATGGATATTGACAAAGTAAGTTAAGGCTGATGCTGGTCCATGGTCTCCCCCCTTTGACTACTTCCTGTTCCTGTCTTTACCCCTATGTTAGTTGGGCTTCTCATGAAAGTCGAGGGTTCCCAACTGCATTGATAACCCCCCCAATTCCTTCCTCCAGCTGCACTGATAGCCCCCTAATCTCTCCCTCCCCTCCCAACCTCCCTCCCTTCTTTCCCCAGCGTCATAGTTATGGTTCCCCCTGCTTATGTAAAAATTCACTTATGTTGAGGTTATTATTTAACTTAGCTAACTTTCAATCTCTCTTGGATTGTATTCTAGCTTCCACACATGAGAGAAAACATTTGGCCCTTGAGTCTCTGAGTTTGGGATATTTCACTCAATATAATTTTTTTCCATCTCCATCCATTTGGCTGCAAATGCCATGATATCATTCTCTCTTAATAGCAGAGTAGAATTCCATTGTATACTTGCACCACAATTTTTGAAAAAATATGGAATGCTTTATGAATTTGCATGTCATCCTGGCACAGGGCCCATGCTAATCTCTGTATCGTTCCAATTTTAGTACATGTGCTGCTACAGAAGTGAGCACCCTTCTGTATTTCTTCTGTTGAGAAGTTTCTGTTTAATTCTCTAGCCCATTTATTGATTGGGTTGAATGTGTTTTGGGTATTAAGTTTTTTTAGTTCTTTGTATATTTGGATATTAACCCCCTGTCAGAGGAGAAGCTGGCCATGATTATTTTCCATTCTGTAGGCTCTCTCTTCATGTTCTTGACTATTCCTTAGCTGTGCAGAAGCTTTTCAGTTTAATGGCATCCCACTCATAGATTCTTAGTTTATTTGTTTTTAAAGAGAAAGGAACAGAGTGAGAGAGAGAGAGAGAGAGAGAATAGATTTTATTTATTTTTTCATCTGGCCTTTGTTTTTCTGACACTTAGTTGTGTATGTGGTGCTGGGGTTTGAACCTGGGTCCTCGTGCATGCCAGGCAAGTGCTCTTAACACTTAGCAACCATTGCAGCCCCTTTTAATAGAAATTTCAAGTATTACAGACAGTGTGCTCTGGAGTCCACAGGAAGAAGTAATCCACTCTGAGCCTCTCCTTCCTAGGCAGTTCCCTGAGTTTGCTCCAGGCTGCTCTATCGGGAGCATCAAGAAGGAGGATGCAGATGAAAAAGGTGAGGCCCACCTGGTGGGATGCAGTAGCAGAGGCCAGGGCCCGCCGGGCTAGCCTGAAGATCCTTCGCTTAAACCTCTTTGGGGACACTTTGACGGACAGTGGGCTTAGCCAGCTGGACAGGGCTCTGCGGGAGCTGCAGGTGAGCAAGGTGAAAGCTGGGGGCACCTGGAACAGCAATGGCCAGTGCCCACCTGAACCCCTTCTTTATAGGTGATAAAAGCCTGGAGCCAGTACCCAAGAAGACAGATACTCAAAGGGGCCAGAGCTGAGGCTGCAGGGTTTCCAGAACCACAGGTGCGTCTTCTCCACCAACCTCTTGGAAGTCCCATTTATGTCTTTCTTTCCTCTGTTTACACAGAGCATTCCATTCATTCTTTATCAATCCCCAAACATTTATTGACCATTTACTATGTGCCAGGCACAGGGATATGTCAGCCCTGGGAATTCCTTGTCCTCATAGAGTTTGCAAACTGCTGGGAAGAAACAGTTACACCATGATTAGGTGTAATTGTCTGAAAGGTTTATAAACACAAGTTTTATGGAGCTAATGAGTTAGCCTGAGCAAGAGGGAAGAAGACTTAATAGAGGAAGTGATTCCTGAGGTTAGCAAAGATGAGTGAAGAACATTTTGGGCAGAGAATGACAGGCATAGATTCAGAGGTAAGCAAGTGTTTGATATCTCTGTAGGACTGCAAGCAGCTCAATTTGCTGGAGAATAGAGTTTGAGTTAGAGGGTCAGGAGAGAGGGACGAGAGAGGGAAATAGGGGCCAGGTTAGACAGGGCTTTGTAAATCTATTGAGATGTTTGGATTCTGTCTTGAAGGTCAAAGGTGAGCCTCCGAGGTATTGTAAGCAAGGAAGACAAGATTGATCCCACTTGTCAGGTGAGAAAACTGAGGCAAAAGAAGAGATGTGAGTAGCCCAAGGCCACTGTCTTAATCAGGGCCAGCAGAGGTGTAAGCACACTCAAGGGCTTAGATTTCTCATCTGGTGCTTGCATTCCCAAAGGCATGGCCTTTCTTGTGCAGAAGGGGGCGCTGTCTGTCATGATTTGCTGCAGGGTTATTCAAACTCTGCTTATCCTGGTCCTTCTCTTCCCCTTTCATAATTACATACTTACAACCTGTTTTTACAACCCTGGGCCTGGGGAATTAGGCATGTTAGTTTCTATTTATTGAGCAAGTGCCTAGCTGCTCAGTGTGTTGCTACATTACCTCATTTCATGCTCCCTACAACTTTTATCAACTTTATCGACATTTATGACGAACAACATGGAGACTCAAAAGGCTAGTCACCTGCCTGAGATCATAAAGCTAAGAAAAGGCAGGGCTAGGCCCCTGATCTATTTGATTTCAAAGCCCTAAATTAATCTATACTGTCCTGGGAGGAGGATGTGGAATTATCACTCCAAATATCTCCTCTGTAGATGACAGATTCATTAGCAAGCCATAGCCTAGGCCTCAACGGGGAGTCTTAGGTGGATCTGGTATTTGGAGGGTGGCTGGGGAAGGGTCTCCACCTTTGGGTGTGATTAATTACATTTTCCTCTAGTGGCAGGAAGAACATCTCTAGGGTCTGTTCTCCACCGAAAGCATCTTCTCAGGGACTCTGACGAAAAGGTAATACCTCATGTATCCCAGGAACAACTGGAAACTGTTGAAGTTGTGAGGGGTTTCAGAGTCCAGCTAATCTGCCTCCTGGTTAACCTACCTGACAACAGGAAGGAATATGGAGTTTCTGGCAGGAAAAAGAAAAAAAAGACACGAAGAGCTACTGGATCTCTAAAGGATGAACATGGGGAAGAGCTGTTCTCCTAGTGGGTTGGATGGGTATGGCATTATTAGGGCCACTATGACAAGTATTCACAGAGCCAGCAACTTCTCCCTTCACCCATGGCCTCCGGTAGTCTGTCCAGGCTACAGGCTCTTTCAGGACAGTTAGGTCCTGGCTTCTGGTTGAAACTGATATGGTCTAGTCCCAGCAGGCCCCAGATGTGGCTGTGCAGTTTTTCCTGGCCCAAGCTCAGAGGCAGAGATTGAAAGAGCGGCACCAAATTTGGATTCAAGAGGAGCTAAAGCATTTGGAACAGGAAGAAGTGGCAGGTGAACAGGTTAAAGGCCTGGTGGCTGAAGAGCAGGTGAGGAGGTTTAAGTAGAGATCTTGAGGCTTCTTCTAATTGGGCTAGGCATTGCACTAAAGGCTAGGGTCCATACCCTTTTAGTCTTGTGGGAGATAGAGGAGGCAATTCTTAGAGCTGCATGCTGTAACGGGGGAGTTAGGGTGAGAACCCAGAGGTATATTCATTCAGGCTGGAGTGGATTACAGGAGATGGCATCTAGGCTAAGATTTATAGAACAAATGGAAATCACCAGGGGAATTCACTAGACTCAGTTCCACAAGGGCTGTTAGCGCTTATCAGAGAGACACTAAGTAAACATAATTTGTATGGACAAATTAAGAAACAAAAAACTCCTTTTATGTGGTGGGGGTGGGAACACATTCTCATAGAGGACAAAACTGTGTGAGCAAAGGGTCAGCGCAATGCAATGGCAAAATGGGCTCTGAGAAGCACAATTTGTTCTGACTGGAGCTCAGCAGTGTGCAGTCAAGAAGCAAGGCTAATTAGTCAGTGTGCCACATTTCTGAGTTTGGATTTCGCCCCAAGCAGGATGAGGAACTGTTGAAAGGTATGTGCCATCTCAGCTCTGTCCCTTGCTAGCCATAGGAATTTAGATGTTAAAACATTTCCACTGTTTTTTAATCTAAAAAATGGCAACTACCCCATAAAGTTGTTACTGGATAAAATAATACATATGGAGTTTGGCACAGAGCCCTGCAATAGGTGGTGCTCAACGAATGGTATATTCTCTCTGAAGACCTGTGAAGAGAGAGAGAGATGGCACCAGGAGCTGACAGTGCTTAGACTCCAGGTGCAGGCCGTGCAGGCAGAGCGGGACACGACAGAGGAGGACTTGGCGGCCTTCTATGACCTGCATGTACAGGCCACCAGAGCACGGACATGCCACATACTACAGGTCAATGAGACACACAGCAGGCCAGGAGACTGCTGGTAGCAAGGCTGACTGGCTGACAGGCATTTCTGAATCTGGGCACAGGTATTCCGAGCCTGGCAGAGTTTGTGGGAAGAGCAGGCCATGACTACAGAGCACCGTCACCGCAGCTGCTGGCTGGCGTCCTATAAGACACTATCAACCTGGCCTCGCAGAACCAGGAGCTCCAAGCCCAGAACCAGCAGCTTCGGCAGGGTGCAGTCTAGACTGGGGCAGTCAGGCTGCATTCCTGCCTTTGGTGAAACTTGGTAATCAGGAACTCTTCAGAGGCAGTTTCCTTCCTCCTCATCCTTGAGGGCCCTAAAAGGGAGAGAAGGTGGGGCACAACCAAGGTGACCCTCATTATAGATAATTAACACCACCACCAACCATGGCTCATTGTACCCGTCCCTGCTAAGCACCTACCGTCTATTATTTCATTTTGCCTTTTGAGTTACCCTACATGGGAGGTACCATTTGATCCTCATTTCAGAGAAAAGGTAACTGAAGCTTGGAGAAATTAAGTAACTGCCTGAGAGATTAAGTAACTGGTTAAGTCAGCTAAGTAGCAGACCCTGAATTTATTTTTTTTTTTTTAAAGAGAGAGGGACAGTGAGAGAGACAGAGAAAGAGAGAAACAACTTTATTTAGTTTTTCACATGGCCTTAGTTGCTCCAACACTCAGTTGTGTACATGGTGCTGGGATTTGAACCCGGGTCCTCGTGCTTGCCAGGTAAGCGCCGAAACCGCTGAGCCACTGCTCCAGCCCTGCAGACCCTGAATTTAAATTCATATCTGGCCATAGTTGTACACCACACATAACTCTATTGCTGATCCCTAACCCCATTCCCTAAGATTCTACTCCAACAGGTCTAGGATAGGCCTGACACTATTTCTTGTGGTGCTGGGGATAGAACCCAGGGCCTCTGCAAGCTAACCACCTTCTCTACTACTGAGCTACACCCCCAACCCTGAGACATTTTTTTTTTTTTAAAGAAAGGAACAGTGAAAGGAAGAGAGAAAGATAGAGTCAATTTTATTTTAGTTTTTCATGTGGCTTTCGTTGCTCTGACACTTTGTTGTGTACATGGTGCTGGGGCTGGAATCTACGTCCTGGTGCATGCCAGGCAAGCGCTGTAACTGCTGAGCCACTGCTCCAGCCCCAGACTCTATTTTTGACAAGCTTACCAGGTATCCTACTATGGAAGCAGGTATTAGCGTTCCTGGGGGCATGATTTCAAAGGGTAGGTGACTGTAGGAATTACCAGTAAGGGAACCAGGAAAAATGAGAATCAAAACTACATTCGTTGCACTAATTAAAAATTAGAACACACTAAGGGGGATCAGAGGGAGCAAAGGCAAAGGGAAGGTTTTGGGGAATAAGGCTGATCAAATTGTTATATGCATGTACAAATATGGCATAAGAAATCCCATTAATGAAAAATTATAATGCACCAATAATAATAATAGTAATAACAAACAACTGGTAATTTTAAAGAGTTTTCCAGCCAAGTATAGTTTGTTCTGCTGGGCCCAGTACCTTGTATTTCCAAGACTCTCCATGTCCTTCAGGGTCCAAGTTTTGTGCTTAAGGGCAATTTCAAAAAGTCAATGACAGAATATCAACGTTTCCTCCTAATCTAGAAATTACTCCAGAAATAAGATACGAGATTAGGGAACAATTGCTTGAGGGGATTTGTGCGGCATAGAAGACACAAGTTTTGACTGGTTGTAGGAAGCAACCTACATCCTAGAACACTTTATTAAGACTTTATTGCTTATGCATTTAGAGACATTGATTAAGCTATATAAGTTTCTGTACCTGGTCCCAGGTCACTCTGTGTAGAGCTGCCTCAGGCTGTTGGGAGCTGAGACAATACTAGGACCCAGAGTGGAAGAGATGCTACCTCCTAAGACCCTTAGAGGTGCCAGTGGACTTCAACAGTGGCCTTGGGGTAAGCAGAGTTAGGATAGGCTAGGAGTATAGGCTTAGGCTAGGGCCCAGGGGCAACATTCCCTGAGATGAGTCAAGCCCCAGCCCTCTCTGCAGTTTCCAGAACAAAGGTTGGATAAGGGAAGCAGCACTGTGGAGGGGGCAGGGGACATACCTCCAGGGACACTGGAGCTGACAGAGCTAGGCAGAATGGCTTGGGTGACAGCTTGTATAATTTGTGACAATTCGGTCTTCCTGTATACCTGTGGGTTTTGAGTATCCTTTATGCGGAGGCCATGAACCAAGGCTGGGCCGGAGCAGCCAACAGTAAGCCTGGGGGCAGTGTGGTCTATTGGGGTGTCCACAATAGGTAAGGAAGTCACCTGTCACTCATTTCCCACTTTGTTTATGGAGGATGAGGCAGGGAGCCTCCCTCATGTGGGATGGAGTTATTTCTCAGGCCTAGGTAATGTTCCCAGTTCTTTAATCCAGAAGAACTCTGGGCTGGGTGGGAGATTGAGTTTCCTTAACCAAATCCACTCTTCATGTGTCCAAGGGGCCCCTTTCATCCACCACCTCAAGATTAACCTGGCTGCTCTCCTTTCTCCAGCTTCTCACAAGGCACTTATTAACAGGGCTGCTGAAGGGATGGGGGGAGTAGCTGAGAGGTGGCTCTGGTGGTAGTGTCTAATCTACAGGGTCAGAAGCAAGTGAAGTGGCCAGGGGCTAGTGGCTACCATAGTACAGACGCACAGCCAGGCCGATGAGCAATGTGGCCAGGAAGAAGGTAACAGTGAGTTGTAGCTGTAGCAGGGCTGCTGAAAGCATGGCATTGACCACCAATGAGCAGGACACAACGAAGAGGCGTGTGATGCTGCTGCCATGCTTCATGACAGCTGACATGAGTAGTCCATTTAGTGCCTGGCTCAGCACCACAAGTGCTGCCCATCCTGAGAAACCCTCCAGGAGGCCTGGGCCAGGACCACCGCCTGCATGCAGACCAAGGTTCAGCAGCACACCAAAAGTGTAGAGGAAGAGGTTTTGAAGCGCCAGGGGTAGACGCTGTCGTTTCATGAGCAGCTCTGTGTACACAGACGACAAGCCTGAGATGAGACAGTACAAAATGAGGAGCAGCAGTCCCAGTGGAGTGATATGCAGGGGCATGGGGCTGGCAGCAGCTGCTGAAGAAGGACCAGGAAGGGTGTTCCCAGGGTCCTGAAGACCACCTGCTGCATAACAGGCCCCTGCAGCCATCAGCAACAGCAGTGCCAACCCCTGGCGTGCAGAAAGGCGGTGCCGGAGGCAGAGGCAGTAGAACAGGGCTGTACTTCCAATCTTGAGATTGCTCAGCACCTGGTAGGTGCTGGGGTCCATGTAACGCTGTAGATAGATCACCAGGTTGTTGTTGGCGCCATAGAGCAGGGCAGATAATGCGAAAGGAGCAGCCTGGCGCCAGGGTGGGGCACCCCGGGGCCATGCTTGCCAGCCCACCAGGAGGGAGAAGACGCACAATAGTAGCTTGGTCAGCTCAGTGAGCAGCACAGCTGAGGAGGGCCGAAAGGGCACTCGGCCATCTACATGGCATAGTGCCAGTAACGGAGCATGGGCACCATACATGGCAGTAGAAAGGAGGAGCATCAGGGTCCAGCGGGCCTTCCTGGGATGGCCCAGGCCTGGCATGCCACCGTCCTCTACACTCATGCCCTCAGACCCTGTTGGCCTGTGTAACTAAAAAAGGGCAGGGGGATTGGGACACGTCTGAGGGAAATCAAGTTATGGAGCCAGCTCCCAAGATGAAGGAGCTGTGGTACATCACCAGAGAGAATACTGAGGATCAGTCATCTGTATACTCCACAGTTAGGGCTGGAAGAGGAAGGCTGGTGAAACATGGTCTCAGAGCCAGTCCCATGGAGATGGCAAGGGAAGGAGGGGTCCAGGGTACAGGCTGAAAAACCACTGTGCACCCCTCTGTAGGAAGAGAAGCAAAGAGGAAGGTGGCAGGACAGGTGATGACAGCAAATGGATGACAGCGGGGAAGCCAGATAGTATCTGTATTCGAAAGGCCTCCACCTGCAGGCCCCAGCTGTTCATCCTGCTTCCCCCATGGTATCTAGAGCTAGTCAGGCCCCTTGCGCAGTGACCGAAAGTAGTCCTTCAGTGTCTTCTCCACGTTAGGCACAGCATATGCCTGAGCTGCATAGATTCCAGTGCAGGTGCCAAGCACAAAGCCCAATACTGCTGATGCCCTCAGTTTGGCCACCACATAGCCAGCCAGAAATCCTTTGAGGAATGGGGAAGACAAGAGCGAGCCATCCTGCAGAAAAAAATGAAGAAAGAAACTCAGGTAGGCTCTTCCCTCTTCCCCTTTTCTGCCCAGGAACTACTCAAGCTGGGCCCACTCTGAACAGCTGTGATGTTTTCTCCAAAGATTTTCTCAAGGTTCTGGAGCTTAAAAAAAAAAAAAAAAGAACTCAAGGAGTCCTATCACACAATTGCAGAATCCGGAAGTCAGAAAACTCTAACCACAGAATCTTACTGCAGGAAGGTCAGAGATGCCCCTGAGCAAGCTGAACCCTGCTAGTTTCTCCAGCCTCTTTTCCTAGCATGCTTCCCCACTACTGCAGCCAAAAGGACCTCTTTCCCCTTCATGTACAAATACTACTTCCCATCACAAGGGCTCTGCATATGCTTGGAATAGTCATATTTCTCCACTTCACCTAGTTAACCACTACTTAAGATCTCAGTTTAAGTGCTATTTTCTCAGGGAAGCTTTCTTTGGGGGTGGGGGGGCACTGAGAACAAGCCCTCAATAACCATCTGCTGAATAAATCTTTGCCACCCTTTCAACTTTTTTTTTTAAGAGAGAGAGGGACAGTGACAGAGAAAGAGAAAAGACAGAATCAATTTTATTTAGTTTTTCATGTGGCTTTTGTTGCTCCAACACCTCATTGTGTACGTGGTACTGGGGTACAAACCCGCATCTTTGCGGATGCCAGGCAAGCACTGCAACTGCCTAGCCACAGTTCCAGCCCCACCTTTTGACATTTTTTTAAAATTTATTTTTTATTCGTTTGACATAATCTTACATATTGGAGGGAATCGTTGTCCCTTTTGACATTTTCAAGAGAAAAATGGACAGTGAAGCTTAAGGTGATAAGACAGCCCCTACCTGGCCCACACCACTGTTGACTTCGTTTTCCACACGCTGCTGTAGGCGCTCCAGCTGGTTCTTGAGAAATGCCAGGTCCTTAAGCTTGGGCAGAGAATCCTGGGAAAAGGGAGAGGCTGGCTCCAGCAGACTGACTCAGCTCATTGCCTGCTCAATTCTATCAGAAGCTGGGAGTTGGGGGGAATGAGGTGAGCCAGGAGAAACCTCTATAAAACCTTGAGATGGCAGTAGTAAAGGAAGAAAGGTAGTGACAAGCACAAAATTCACAAGGAGGCCAGGGAAGGAGTGACAGATGGAATCAGCATCAGTAACTTGTAACAATCCCTACAGGAATCTTATATAGTAAGCAGTGTGTAGGGAAGACGCGAGGAACCTTCAATTACATCTACCAGCAAAGTACTACTGACTGAACCATGAGTTCCCTGAAAGTGGTCATCTGTCTGTCTGTCTGTCTGCTGTGTTCCAATGTCTGACACTGGGACTGGCAGGCACTTAATAAATGTGAGAGTAACGCTGGGCTTCCAGATCAACAAAGAATTGAAACAGTTCCCAGGACAAATTGAGGGTAAACCTGCTTTCTGCCTGGGCTTCATCCCTTTGTTTCCAAGAACATCCCAAACTGAATGGGAGTAATTGGATATGAGAGGTAACGAATATCGGCAAGAGTGTAAATAAATGACTGAGTGATTATGATCACACTTAAGTAGAAATTCAGTGGGTGCACAAGGAAGTGTTTAAATGAAGCTGGCCTAAGTGTTCATGCTGTCACTGGAATGGAAGGGTAATTCTGGAGGCTAGGGAATGAGGCGGAGTGAGGAGTGTTCCAGGGTCAATGTGTTGAGTGTGTGCTAGTAACTGGGCATCATTTGGGTCCTCGGGCGGGGGCTTCTGGGGGGTCCCTGGCTCCACCTGACTCAAATTCCCCCCACGCCACACTGCACTGTTGAAGTAGTCGACAGGAGCCCCAGGGTAACTCCAATATCTCAGCTGTTTCATTGTTGCTTCTCCCCAAAGCTATAGACACCATGAGTGTGTGAAGACCATCTCCAAGAGAGGATCACCCCCACGCTCACTCACCTTGTCATCCGCCATCTTCCCCGCCGACCCTGTTGCGCAGGCGCAGCCCCGCCTACCTCATGCCAAGACCTACAACCATCTTTACTGAGGGCGGAGCACTTCCGGGGCGTTTCTGGAAAGGGTCGAATGCTTCCCTGGCAGCGGAACCCTGGCAGTCTACAGCTCACTGATACGTGCACGTGACCCCTACCGCCGCACCCAGCATACGTGCGCGCGCGCGCACGACCCGGTGCGATGATCTCACTCGTAAGCGAGTGTGCGCGGCGCAAGTTCACCTCGCGGGTCTTGGCTCTCTGATATGAGCTCATAGTTGCGTGGTGGTGTCAGCGAGTCCCCTGGCGTCTGCGCGCCTCTCCTGGACCCAAGCACTCAATCGGGGTCCAAACACCACCTCCCAGAGGGCTGCGCTGCTTAGGCCCCCATCTCCACCTCGGTCCAGCCCCAGTGTTTGCGGCGCCTGTCGGTCCCCGGCGCAGAGAGGCTGGGCTTATCGGCGCAGCTCCTCAGAGGTCGCGCTGGACTGAGGGTGCAGGCTGCCTAAAGCCGGCGTGGACCCGGAGGGGCTATGCTGGGCAAGGATTACATGCTGGCCATCATTCTGGTCAACTGTGACGGTGTGCACGGAGGGACTTAGTGGGAGAATCAGGAGCTGAGAGGGGAGACCAGGGAGTGAGAAAGGGTACCCTGAGGTTCAAAGACAGGGGTGGGGGAGTACGTCTCAGTGTAAGGACCAGGGGAAAAATGAACCGTAATCTTGGCATGTGATGTCTTTAAGACTGAGAAGCCTGGAGCTCCAGCCTACCAGCTGTTTCCTATGGGATGAAGGGAGGGTTATGACAAGTTGTTTTTGTGAAATCATGCATAATATATACAGCCTCTCCAATCTTTTGTTTCTATAGATGACTTGTGGGGGGACCAGAGTCTGGAGGGGGAGCCAGGCCTGCCCCCTGGCTGGCGGAAGATCCGTGATGCTGCAGGTACTTACTATTGGCACGTACCTAGCGGTAGCACCCAGTGGCAACGCCCAACCTGGGAAATAGGAGATGCAGAAGATCCTGGCACGGTAGGTATGAGGAGGGAGCCTGAGGCCATATGTGATCCTAGGCCTGCTGTTACGCTGACTAAGCCCCGCTCTACAGGGGACAGAGAGGATTTGGGGACTGCGGCCCCCGAAGGGGAGATCCTTCTCCAGCCTGGAGAATTCACTGGATCGGAGGTAATAGGAATGGGCCCAGGCGAAATGAGAGGCTTGGGAGCTCTCAGAAATGTGACTGGACCCACAGTCTTGTTTCCTAGCTCAGGTTCTGACTCCCCTTTTGGAGCCCTGTTCTGTGTTCTTGAGCATAGTACAACCCCATGTTCTTGACTATGAGTATTTTGAATTTTGTCACCTGATTCAAGTTTTTTTTGGGGGGGCATGCATTATAGTTTTACATATTGCAGGGATTTGTTAACATTCATATATGCATATGTTTTGACAATATAATTTGGTCTCATTCCTTCCTTGTTCTAAGTTTTTGTCATTAGTTACATCTTCTTTTTCATATTCTGTGTTCTGACCTCTCATGTTTTAGACCCTAGTTATTGTCTTGGACTTTGTTTTCAAGGATCTCTTGTTCTGGTCTGGGGCTCTGGTTCAGTTTGGACACTGCTCCATGTTTGTGACTTTTATTCTGTGTCCTTTCTGGATCCTGTATACTGAATTTTATATTCTAAACCACATTTTGTGTTAATATACCCTGAGTCCTACCATACTTTGGTTTTATATATTTGATGCTGCATTCTGGGTCTTGTCCAAAATCCTGTGCTGATCAAGTAGCCTGGTCCTTACCATTGTCTCTTTGTCCGAAGTATGGTTCTCTTACCAGCTGTGCTCTTTTCCAGTAACTCTCTGACCTGGTATGGTGAGGAATCCTATATTCAGAGCCTGGAGCCAGGGGCTAAGGTAGTGAGTTGGACCCATGGTCCAACCCAGGGGATTGGGAGATCCCCAGGAAAAGATTGGGGTGGAACTGGACTGAGCAGAGGTGATCAAGGACGAAGGCAGAGACTACCTCTTCCTTTGTACATCTGGGCTGTGGGTTTGGACATGTGGAGCCTGTGTTACTTGGCACCCTTCTCCACCCCTACTCACTCCTGTCTCTTCTCCCAACTTGTTAGTGCTTTGCAGTCCGCTCTCTGGGCTGGGTGGAGGTACCGGAAGAAGACTTGGCACCAGGGAAGAGCAGTATAGCAGTCAATAACTGTATCCAGCAGCTGGCTCAGACCCGCAACCATAGCCAGCCCCTGGGTGGTGCCTGGGGTGAGGTGAGTTATCTGGCTGCCCAGGGGGTTCAGTCTATGGTCCAGCAGAGGCAGTTGTCCCTGGGTTACCTGTTTTCCAGAAGTCATTTTTGTCTGATCTTTGGGCTGACCTCTGTCCTTGGCAGGGCCAGAACATGCTTATGATCCTGAAGAAGGATGCCATGAGCCTAGTGAATCCACTGGACCATAGTCTGATCCACTGCCAGCCTCTGGTGCACATCCGTGTATGGGGTGTGGGCAGCTCCAAAGGCCGGTGAGGACTTCTGCATCTCCCCAAGCGAGAGCTCCTTCTCCCTCCCCCCTGCAGGCTGTGATCCCCACTGATGCTGATCCCTGGTACTTGAACCCCTGGACACAGATTCTCTGACATGGAACAGCACTGCCTCCCCTGCCTGGTTCAGCCCTGGTTGGGGAGGGTGGGCCCAGCTCAGCAGGGACAGATAGGGGAGAGCCTGAAAGGCTGGGCTGATTCTCTCCTGTGCTCCCACATGCTTCTGGAACAGTGACAGGTAGGTGACAACCAGGTACCCTGAAACCCATGCCCTAACCTTCTTATGCCCTCCTTGCAGTATTCCTAACCTGATTTTAAAAGCCTCTTGTAGGCATTATAGGCCCCTGCCCCCTAATCAGCTGTACTCCAGCCCCATCTCTGCTGTTGACAGGGACTTTGCTTTTGTGGCGGGTGACAAAGACAGCTGTATGCTCAAGTGCCATGTGTTTCGCTGTGATGTCCCTGCCAAAGCTATTGCAAGTGCCCTTCATGGGCTTTGTGCCCAGGTAAGGGTCAAGGATAGAGGGCAGGAAATGTGGTTGTGGAGCTGGGTTTAAAGTTTCAAATGTAAATGGGGCAGGATGTTATTGACCCCTTTACCCAAATTACCCTCTCTGTGTCTTATGCTGGCTGCATTGTATTTTAGATCTTGTCAGAGCGAGTGGGGGTCAGTGGCGATTCTGTTTGCTGCTCCCCAGACCCCATCTCCCCTGAAGACCTGCCGCGGCAAGGTACAGGGAGGGGTTTGCTGCATTGCAGCATTAGGCTGTTTTGTGAAAGATAGGAGTTGGGGGAGATTCCTGGTTATTTAGCATTGCTCCAGAGATATGGGATTTCTGAGTTGCCTGGCCACAGATACCACGCCCTAAATTGGAGGAACATCCATGGGCTTTCTTCTATTAGCAACAGCTCTGCCCTGGATCTTGGCCCATTCAGAAGGGTAGGGAAAGGGGTAATGGAGAGTTCCTGTGCCAACTTAGCATGTACATTTCAGCGGAGCTGCTGGATGCGGTGAGCCAGGCTGCTCAGAAGTATGAGGCACTGTATATGGGGACCCTGCCAGTCACCAAAGCCATGGGTGAGGACCGAAGGGGCTGGATGGGTACAGATGCATAAGGCAAGGGGAAGGTGGGTGAGGTGGGATCTACCAACATTTCTTGGAGACCTTCCATATCCCTACATAGCCTGAGATGTACCAGCTTTCCCAACTCAAAAGTTCTAAGCCCAATCCCAGCTATCTTATCATCTCACCGAATCCCAAGTTTGCGAGAGGGGCCTAGACATTCCCTTCATACCCTTTCTTTTTTTTACAACGGGAGACACCACAGTAGGCATGTCCCCACAGGAATGGATGTGTTAAATGAGGCCATTGGTACCCTCACTGCCCGGGGGGACCGGAACACTTGGGTCCCTGCCATGCTCAGTGTGTCTGACTCTCTCATGACTGCACATTCCATTCAGGTACCAGAAGAGAAATTGGGGGCTGTGGAGGGTGAGCAGGGAGGCTGAGGGGGTCATTCCTTGCTACTGGAAATGCTTACTGGGTCTGGCCAGTGCTTGATCCTCTAGTGACAAGGCCTGGTATGGACAGGCAGAGGCCAGTTCAGAGGAGGAGCCACTGTGGCAGTGCCCTGTGCGCCTTGTGACCTTCATTGGTGTAGGCCGTGACCCACATACCTTTGGCCTCATCGCTGACCTTGGCCGTCAGAGCTTCCAGTGTGCAGCCTTCTGGTGCCAGCCTCATGCTGGGGGACTCTCTGAAGCTGTGCAGGCTGCCTGTATGGTGAGTTAGGGATTGGAATTCTTGGGTGGGATTGTCCTGTAGCTGCTGAATATCATGGGCTGGGCTCAAGATTGGCAGTCTCTCCACAGATCACAAACCAGTGATCCCAGGGCTGATTCTGATTGATAAGTATTTTGACCCTTGTGCTGTTAGTAAGTTTTGATTAGTTGCCAATAACTAAAGGCCAGGAGATTTTACATATTACTATTCCTGCTTTTCTTAAATTATGAGGATTTTGACACAGTTAATATGTAAAATTTCAGCATGTAGCTGGAGTTTTTTTTTTTTTATTGTAGCTAGAGTTGTGCAGGGAGTGTGCTATATAGGATTGGTATTGTCTTTCCTGTTTGTCTCATTTAGGTAATTTTCTGGCGTCTGTGGGCATTCAAATGTGGGATGCTGGAAGTCCACTAATTCAGTTCACTTGTTTATTCAACAAATGTTGAATGCCTATAGGGTATAAGCACCATATTTGACCCTGGTAATTCATCAATATAGAGGGCACAGCCTTTACCTTCACAGAATACTTAGAGCAGAAACACATCAGAAAGAGGTGACAGAGATGTTAGTGGATTAGAGCATCTGAAAGTATGTGTGGGATGCAAGGGAAGGTATAGTGAGAGATGAAGGCATGTGGGTCAAGGTGTGAGCTCATTTTATCCAGAGGTAGGAACCACTGAAGGATTTTGCAACACAGTGAAGTTTGTTTTGTGGTTTAACATGTCTCTTAAGATTTTGAGGACACAGGAGGTAGGAAGGGTAATTAGGACCCTCTTTGAATAGTTCAAATGAGAGATGATTGGGGTATTTGTACTGGGAATGGATTGGGGGTTTTAGACCCTCCCTTTGATTAGATAATCTGCTTTGCCAGGGATTGGACCACAATGTAAGAAATAGACCGCAGACAGCCTAGTTGTAGGTGTAGTGAAGAGTATAGGTTTGCAATCAGAACTAGATTTGAATGATAGTTCCACTATATTCTGGCTATATGATGTGGGGTAAGTCATCTGCGTTTCTCTCAACTTCTTCATTTGCAAAATGGGGATTAGAACACGTCATAAATAGCTAAAGTAATAGTATACCAAGTACTTACCTGTGTCTAGCCTTCCTTAATTACTCAGTAAATGTCAAGTTTTACATTTTTGCTATTGAACTACTTGGGAGCACTCTTAGCTACCAGCCTTGTATCAGACAGAAGCCTTGCCCAGTTTCCTGCCCTACAGAAGCTTCCAAGGAGTCCAGGGGCAGAAAGTAGCTGGATCCTCACATTGCCCTTCTCCCTAGGTTCAGTACCAGAAGTGTCTTGTGGCCTCTGCAGCTCGAGGCAAGGCCTGGGGTGCCCAGGCCCGGGCCCGCCTGCGCCTCAAGCGGACCAGCTCCATGGACTCCCCAGGAGGTCCCCTACCTCTGCCCCTACTCAAAGGAGGGGTTGGGGGTGCAGGGATAGCCCCTCGAAAGCGTGGTGTCTTCTCTTTTCTGGATGCCTTCCGGCTGAAGCCCTCTCTGCTTCATATGCCCTAAATTGATCTTAGAGGGCCGGGGAAGGAGACTGTGGATTCATGCCCAACTCTGTACCCCTACATGCCCCGGGGGCCTGCAACCTCTCACCTTTCTGCCTGTCCCTGATCCTTGCTTACCCTCTATTTATTGCCCAACTTCTTGTTTATATGAATGACAGAGAGGCCCTGCACTACAACTTAGGCTCCTGGTTCCCCTTACCTTGGATCCTTGTGTTCATTGACCCTGTCCAGCCCTGGGCAGTTGGCTCTACCTCAGCAACACTTTATAGCAAAATCAGTGCAAATAAAAGTCCCTCAGTGACCTCACTAGGTGTGAGTATATTGGACCTGGGCTAGGGTTGGGGGCCAACAAACTGTGTGATGTGAGCGTGCCTGTGCTTGGTGTTGGTGGCTGCCTGTAGTCACATGAAGGCATGGATGTAATGGAAATCTGATTTCATTCATGCAACAAACATTTTCTTTTTTTTTTTTATTTTTTTTTTAAGAGAGGGACAGTGAGAGAGACCGAGAAAGAGAGAAACAACTTTATTTTATTTATTTATTTATTTATTTTATTTATTTTTTCACATGGCCTTGGTTGCTCCAACACCTAGTTGAGTACGTGGTGCTGGGGTTTGAACTCTGGTCCTCCTGCTTGCCAGGCAAGCGCCGAAACCACTGAGCCACTGCTCCAGCCCCAGCAACATTCATTTTCTAAGATCTTCTTTGTGCTAGATACTAAGCTAAGCACTGGAAATGGATTAGACTGGGCACCACCTTCTGAGACTCCTAGGGGAGATAAACAGGAGTCAAGTAAGATAGAAGACTCTGTGTAGTATAACTAGGAAATCTCGAGAGTATCTGTGGTAGCTGGCCCGATGCATTACAGAATTATTTCCTAAAGAGTTGACATTTAAGCCGAGTGCTGAAGGAAGATGAGTCCTAGGTAGCAAGCCTAGAGAAAATGAGTGCGGAGATTATGTAGGGCAGTGGGCAGAGTTGAGACCCCAAAAGTCGACCAGGCTAGATCAGAGTGGGTACACGTGGGGCAAGAACTTCTGGTGGTTTGAACTTGATTCTCAGCAGTTGGGAGAGGATGGACCCTGAGAAGATGCGGACTCCGAAAACAGCTTGTTTGGTGCCTTGTGACCTGGGCTCCAATGGATGTTTGGCTGGAGATTTCGAGTCCCTTGGGGAGTTGGCGCAGGATCCCTGCTGCGGCTCTAGGCGGTTATATAGTCCAAACTGGTGTTCTCTAAGCAGCGTGCGCCGCCCGGCACACGTTTCAGCTAGCCCGCGTGATCCGTCGCTCCGGAAGTGACGTGCTGCCCCGCTGGCGGTGCGGAAGTGGATATGGCGGAGCTGTACGTGAAGCCCGGTGAGCGCAGCTGGGGACGCTGGGTGCGGACCTCTTATTATCTTTCCAAGCCTCAATGAAACCTACTGTTGGGGTCCCGGTCGCGCTTTACACATTCCTTCGCCTCTGCAGGCAACAAGGAACGCGGCTGGAATGACCCGCCGCAGTTCTCATACGGGTTGCAGACACAGACTGGCGGACCCAAGCGCACACCGCTCACTAAGAGGGTCGCCGCCCCGCAGGATGGATCCCCCAGAGGTGCGTGGGGCCCTTTGCGCGGAGATCCGCAGAGAATGGGAGGTTCCAGGGATAAGCGTGACCCAAGAGGCTGTTTTCCTCCTCCGAACTTCACAAGGAGAGATTGGGACTCCAGTAAGAGGCTCAGGGCCGGTGCTTTTGGCCACTCAGGTCAATAAATGTTGTGTTTATTTAAAAAAACTTTCTATACTTTGATCCCAAGTGATCTTATCCAGACTATTCTAAAATTATGTTTCAAACCTAGAATTCCATAGTGGTATATCCATTTGGGTCCTCTCCATCTTCACTTGAGTGTATAATAGGCATCTCAGACTTAACGTGTTATTCATTCATTCATTTATTGTTTACTAAGAGACACTATTTGAGGGCAACAGCATGAACAAAACAAGAAGTTAACAATCTAGCATTAGCAATAGATGAAATAGTGGTTAAGGATTGTACAGAGAAATATAACAAGATGATGTGATAGTTACTGGGTAACTAAATTAGGCATGCGAAGGGGAGACTTTTTAAGTTGAAATCTAATGATTAAAAGTCAGCCAGTAATGATCAGGTGCAAGAATATTTCAAAGCTAATGCAAAGGTCCTGAGATAAGATCTAGTTTGGAGACTGAAGGACTAGAGGAGCATAGTGAGTTTTGCCAGGAAAAGAAGTCAGCATTTTAATCTACAAAATTGGAAGCTATTGAAAAGTTTAAAGTTGAGGAGGGTTGTCTTTTCCCCCTTAAAATTTCCCAAGCCTATAAGTGGGCAGTCACCTGCAAAATGGGCTCAGGTTCTTTTCTTTTAGCATTTCTCCATCCTTCACACCCTTTCCACTGCAGAGGAGTGTTATAAGCCAGGGTTTCTTAACTGTGACACTACTGATTTGGGGCCTGATTATTCCTTTTTGATTACTGGTTTTGTTTTGTTTTTGTTTGTTTTTTGAGAGAGAAAGAGAATCAATTTTATTTATCCGTTCAGCTGGTTTTTGTTTTCTGACACTTAGCTGTACACGTGGTGCTGGGGTTCGAACCCAGGTCCTTGTGCATGCCAGACCAGCGCTCCAACCCTGAATACTGTCTTGCATTGTAGGTTCTTTAGTAACATCCCTAACCTCTACCCAGTAGATGCCAGTAGTACCTACTTAGTTGTGTTCAAATGTTTGCCCTGCAGGCAAACCTTCCTCAGCTTGAGAACTACTGATTTACATCTCTAAAAGATTACTGTGTCTGTTGTGTGGAAAACAGGATTTTAGGGATGAACAACCAATCAAAAAGCTATTATGGTAATGTAAGCAAGATTTAATGATTTGACAAGGGATGGGAGTAATGGGGTGGTAGGAGTTGGGTGGATATAGGATATGTTATGGAGAAAGCATAAGTAAATAGAAAAGGAATCTGTATAATTGATATGAGAAGACTGGAAGATAGAGGTTTTGTTGGGGGCCACTGCTATCTTTGGGACAGGTCTAGGCCAAAATTAGAGAAATAGTCACCAACATATGGATTGTATTTGATATCATGGTCTTGAATAAGGTGACATAAGGAGAGGGTATGGATAGGAGCCTAAAGAGGCTCCAACAGTGCCCTAGGGTTTTCTAGCATTTCAAGGTTGTGTGGAGAAGGAATCAGCAAAGATCAAGAAATGGCCAAATAGGAGAGAGAGTAAAAATAATGAATCAACAGTGAAGAATGTCACAGAGAGGGCAAGAGAAATAGGGGACCTTTATATCTGTCAAACATTGCAATACTGCAGACCTTAACAAGAACAAGAACAGTCTCTGGAGTGGTAAAAAGAGACTCAGCTAGAATGGGCTAAGAAGAGAATATGAAAAATACAGACTGACTATCATAAACAATTCAGGAAATTCTGTTAAGTAGAGATGAGAAATGGGGCAGTATCTGAAAATGGAATGTAAAGGGAGGATTTTTTTTTTTTTAAAGAGAGAGGGACAGTGAATAAGTTTTAGTTCTTCATGTGGCTTTCGTTGCTCCAAATCTTCGTTGTATGTGTGGTGCTGGGGTTCGAACCGTGTCTGCACGCATGCCAGGCAGGCACCATAACCTCTTGAGCTACCACTCCAGCCCTGGGAGGATTGTTTTTCATACTATATACTACAACATGTTTGTATGTTGATGAGATGATTCAGTAGAGAACCAGAATGGATGATTTAGGAGAAAAGGAGTAACTGTAGGAGGGAGACCAAAAGAAGACAAGAGAAACTAGGATCCAGAGTATAGCTGGAGATGGCTTTTGATAGGAGCAGGAACCTTTCATTACAGGAGGAAGAAAAGTGGCCATAGATGCAGATGAGTTAGTAGAACTGGTGATGGGAAGAGTTTGTGTTTGATGACCTGTATTTTCTCAATGAAACATGATGCAGAGTCAGAAGTGGCAAGAGAGTAGGGAAAGAGAATAGGGAGACAGTAGAAAAGTTCAGAAGAAATAAGATGTGCTCAGGCAGTGTTTGGTACCCTTTAAAATCTGTGGCCATGAAAAGTGTTTCATTAAATTCATCAACATGGTTCTGTTTCTCCTAAGTGCAGGCACTGTGGTTTAACCAGTAGTAAAGTGGGGCAATAGGAAGAGGGAGAGGAGGTAAGAGTGTTTATAAGGGAGTAGCTTTAATGCATCATGAAGTCTGAGTAGTTGAGCTGGAAGGGTAGGAGGTGTGATCAGATTTTGGAGGTGTTATAGTGGTGTGGACAAAGCACTGGGGGGAATAACAGAGTGGAACAAAATGATCACTGAAGGTGCAGAGGTCAAGTAACTGAGAGACCCAGTCATTAGATGCATCAGTCTTCCTTATGGATGTTAATGCCTGAAACTTAAGTTCTTGACTTTCCTCCTCCTCCTCCAGTCTTTCTTAGTCACTGGTCACTAATTTTGGCCAACTCCTCAACCCCTACCACCAAATCCTGTTGCTGCTTCCTCCTAAATAAATTTTAGACCACTCCTATTTCCCCCTCATCTATTCTTCCCCCGAGTCATGCCAGGCATTCTGTCTTTCCTGGACAACTTCATTGCCAACTGCTGTGCCTGGCTGCTTTTTTTTTTTTAAAGAGAGAGGGATAGTGAGAGAGAGAGAGTCAGTTTAGTTTTTCATGTGGCTTTTGTTGCTCCGAAATTTTGTTGTGTGTGTGGTGCTGGGGTTTGAACTTTCTTACTTGTGCATGCCAGGCAGGCACCGTAACTGCTGAGCCACCGCTCCAGCCCCCTGGCTCCATTTTTTTTATCTGTTCTCATCAATTTTTCATGAGCATACATCTTAAAAAAAAAAAAAAGTCTGGCCACGTCACTCCCTGCTTCTATAAAACTGCAGTGGTTTCCCAGATCTGGCTGGCTGGCTCAAGATCAAACTCCAGTGCCCAGCAGGATCAGGATCTGTACTTATTTAATTTAATTCTCTTATACTGCTTTCGTCAGAGTTTTTTTTTTTTTTTTTAAAGACAGGGAGAAAGAATCAATTTTATTTATTTTTTTAATCTGGCCTTTGTTTCTCCAACAGTTGTGTATGTGGTGCTGGGTTCAAGTCCCCCATGCCAGTCAAGTGCTCCAATCACTGAGCCACTTCTCTAGCCCCTCTTCTGTGTTAATAATAGTCCCTGTTTCTATTCTTTGAACAAGTTAAGACTTCCTCCCTCCTAAGCTCTGCCTGTACCTCCACTTAGAACTTAGTATTCATTCACCTCTTCACAGCTGCATCTATTGCATCCTTTAGTTGTCAATTTAATAAAAACTGCTAACTTTGTATGTTTTGCTGCACACTAATCTAGCAGCTGTTAACTAGACTCATCCCCCCCCCTTAATCACATAATCCATTTTATTTCTTTATAGCATGTAACATAATTTGGTAATTTTCTTGCGTTTCTATCCCCTTTAGAATTTAAGCTCTCTGAGGGTGGGAACATAATTTGGTTTTCTTTTCTATCTTTGGCACTTAGCATATTGTTTGTGTATAGTAGGTACCTGATGTACATTTTTAAGTGGATGAATTGTCCTACAGAGCAGTCCTTCTTAGAAGGTATGATTTATGGGGCTGGAATGGTGGCTCGACGGTTATGAATGCATGAGTATAAGTTTGAACCCCAGCAGCACGTACACAACGAAGTCTCAGCAACAAAGGCCACATGAAAAACTAAATAAAAATTGTTTCTTTCTCTCTGTCCCTCTCTCAAAAAAAAAAAAAAAAGGGTGATTTAGATTTGAGCTTCTTACCTATTTGAGCCATGTTGCTTGATCCTGCTTTACCTTTTCAGTCTCCACCTCAGAGACTTCTCCTGGGCCTCCTCCAGTGGGGCCTCTACCTCCTTCAAGTAAGGCCCCTGGACCCCCTCCTGTGGGGAGTTGTCCTGTCTCCAGTGTGGAGCCCACTGGTTTCCCGGTCATCATCGAGCCTGAGGCTCTGATGGAGGATGTGCTGAGACCTTTGGAACAGGCATTGGAGGATTGCCGTGGCCACGTGAGGGTAAGCCCTGGCCCTCCAGGGGGTGGGAGAGGACTCCCACAGCCAGATACAGGTATGGCTCCCAAAGGTAGATCTTCTGACCCTATGAGCAATTGTTTTTAATCCTTTTGGAGTTATGGACCCCTTCAGAATCTGCTAAAGTCTTCCCAGGAAAACAAACACAGGATTTCAGGAGGGTGCACAAGACTTCTGAAGAACCCAGTAGTAGAGGATTGCAGGAAAAAGTTGAATTCAGTTTCCATTAGTGAAAAATAGCTTGATTTTCTGTGCCTCCAGGCTGTTCAGAGCATACCCTGCTGGTTTTGTGCTCAGTAGGGGAGAGGAAATACCCTTCTATCTATGGTATGTCCTAAGCTCTCTGGAGGCAAGGGATCAAGGAAAGGGGAAGCAACATAGTACTTTCATCTGTTTAGCTCTTAGTTTAATTTTTTGTAAATTAACCTTATGAGCTTCTGAGGGTCTGAGAAGCCCGTGAAGTTTTAAAATTCTAGCCACGCATGCACCTTTTCTTGGAAGGAGATCCAAAGGCCTTATCAAGTTCTCAGTGACAGCCTGTAACCTTTGGACAAAGAACCAGAACTGTAAAGGACAAAATGTAAGGTCCTGGGCCAGAGACAGCAGGTGTTTCCTATGGAGAGGCTGCCTTCTCCTCACCCCACTGGGTTGGCAACACTTGAGTTGGAGGGGGCTTATCTCTCAGAAGCAGGTATGTGATGACATCAGTCGACGTCTGACACTGCTTCAGGAACACTGGGCTGGAGGGAAGTTGTCAATGCCTGTAAAGAAGAGGATGGCACTACTGGTGCAAGGTATGGGTGGCTTCCTGGTACAGCCTGAGTCCCTTTCCTTGCCTTGGTTGAACTGGATCAGGTGCTAAGATTTTGACTGATTGGGATAGGAGGCGTGAAAGCTTTTTTTTTTTACTAGTTTGCTTGCTCAAGCCCACTTTCTCTTCAGAGCTTTCAAGCCACCAGTGGGATGTAGCAGATGACATTCACCGCTCGCTCATGGTCGACCATGTGACTGAGGTCAGTCAGTGGATGGTAGGAGTTAAAAGATTAATCGCGGAAAAGAGGAGTCTGTCTTCAGAGGAGGTGGCCAATGAAGAGAAATCTGCAGGAGCTGCTGAAGAGATCCAGACTATACCAGGCTTTTAAGAGGCTCTATAATCCTGGAGATTCTGCAGAATTGCCTCACACCATCTCCTATGCCTTGGTGTGGGAGGCCTTCTCTTGTTTGGCTCCCTTTTACCAGCAAGGAGACTGTCCCATTGGACCTGAACCAAG
Source organism: Aplodontia rufa (assembly GCA_004027875.1). NCBI lineage: Eukaryota > Metazoa > Chordata > Mammalia > Rodentia > Aplodontiidae > Aplodontia > Aplodontia rufa. Next base: position 132,826 of record PVKS010000975.1, read on the forward strand.
ATCTTATGGGCTACAGGGAGGTCACTTGTTAACCCATGACATATGCATTTCAATAAAAACATCTCAGTGTTGGGCACTGGGTGGGAGAGTTGAGCCCTTGGTATGCTATATTGGTTCCCTCTGCTGTCCTTGACTGCTCTACTCCTTGCATACCCTTCAAAGTTCTTCCTCTATTCATTATGAAAGGCCTAACTGGGCATGACCAGATTGTTGCTTGCTACTTTTACCAAAATTAGATGAATCTGTGTGGAGCAGCCCAGTCTTTGGATGAATTCATTTCAACAAGAGAACAGATTCAAGTAACATGGGGATACTTTTCTCTCATGAAAAGGAAAGACCCTTTTGTACTGTTATCTTTGAGGTATACAGCTGATAGAGAATAGAATGAGGGTGGTTTTTGCTATAGAAAATGAAGGGGACCAGATTGCTGAGATTTGGGATCATGACTGACTCCTCAGGCAAGCTGCTAACTCATTTTGTGTAGAAGGGACATAGGATTTGGCTATGAGCTTGGATATCACCTTTTCCAGGAGTGCTGCTTAGGAATGGATAAGGAAGGGGTTGTTGGGGAGGCCAAGTTCCAGGAAGACTGCTTCCCAGAAAGGTAGGAATAACCCTTGGCAAGGGTGAGGGTATTGGTGTTTTTGGTTTGGCAACTATTACCAGGCTGCTGGGAATTGTCCTGGGGGAGCTGGGAAAGACCTTGGCCTCTTAACCATGTCTGCTGGGGCCCTCAGCTGTGTGGTTGAGGTGAAAAGATTAGCATTGAGAACACTGGAGCCAAGATATTTCTTTACATGTTTACTAAGCAGCCAGAAGGTGACATACTCTGTCCTCCAGCCCTAGCCCTGAGCATAGAGGGCTGGGAGTTGGGAGGAGTACCTATAGACCAAAGAGAAAGTAGAGCTAAGGGCCTGGCAGGTTGCTCACTCCTATCCCTGGTCTAGCTGCCCCAGAATTAAAGGAGGCCCACAACCAACAAGTCACTCCTTTCCGGATTAGATGAGGCTAGCTGTCCTTTGGATATCCCAGAAAGAGGTGGTGGCAACAGCGGCATGAGGGATCCCTCTGTAACTCCACACGTGGGGCCATCTGCCCTGGATTAGATGTCCATTTCAAATTGTGCGTCATCTGGAGAAAGAAAAAGCAGGACTGGTTGCTATTCTGAGGGTCTAACCTTATGGTGCAGAAACCCCTCTTGGAACTGAACCCCAGCTCTACTTCACAGAGGCATTTGACTTTAAAGGGTGAGGCATTTCCTAACTTTAGATACTGCTTTCCTTACCGGGTATCTCTTCCTCTGTCTCCTTCAGCTCCTTCAGCAACTCCAGTTTGGAGGGTGGGGCTGTTGGAGGAGCTGTGACCCCGGGAATCTGAGGGAGGCAGCAGGGGGGTGTCCAGGCAATGGGTGAGTTCTTGCATTCCAGCAGGAACTTTCGGTCGTAGATGATCCTGGTGCCTGTTAAGGGGTAGGGCTGAGGTTAAGAGACTGGAACTTGGGTTCGAAGGTGACTCGGGCCCCAGATAGGCCTTTTGGGTCTTCAGTGAGAGGTGTTAGACTGTCATATTTCCCTGTGAGTTAGATCTGCAGCACTGAAAGACTACTAGTCCTAACCAAGATGTGTCTAAGCCCATCAAGCAACTGGGCATTCCAGCTAGTCCAAGCAGAGGATTTAGGTTTGGGAGAGCTTCAAGTCTTGGCTCAAAGACCTAACTTTGAGCTCAGGGACTACTGCTCTTACAGCTCTGGCACTTCCTTGGTTTGGTTCACAAGGTGGGAACTAGCTGTCCACCCTCAGATCAAAACGCCAAACAGCAGCTGTCATTTCCTTCAAGGAGAAGCTGTGTTCCTACAGACACTTGCTTTCCTGGTGAAACAGAGGGGCATGCTGTTCTTATCTGGACCACTCCCAAATCCTACAAGTTTCAGGCTACTAGCCCAGGGGAAATTGGCCAGCATAGTGTCCTCAAAGGGCCTTGCCCTGTTTTCGGCCTCTCCACTCCCTCACCTGGCTGAGATCCTGGGGTTAAGAACTTAGCTGCTCATGTTCCTAGGCTTCTGGCCCAATCATACAGCCAGCTGCACATACCAGAACCCCTGTCCCAACAGCTCTAGCTTTGGTGCTTCCTCCTTAGGTCATATTCCACTGGGCCTAGGCTGCTCCTCCCAGGCAGCAAAAGTACCTAAAGGTAGGCGCATACTCAAGAACCCCAAAACCTAGGCCACTGTAATTGCAACCCAGTCACTGGAAGCTGGTCTCAAGGCACGGTTGCATCACTTTCAGGTTTTGGGGAACTAAGTTCATGTTCCAAACACCCTCCCCAAACCTACAACCTGCAGAGGGGCCTGTGGACGTTTCCAAGGCTCATGCCTCCCCATCCTCGCCCCAAAACAGCACGCTTGCATTGGTTTGTCAGCACTCTTCAGCGGGCCTGCTGACCTCCAGGGGTAGTGGCGTATAAGGTGTCCCCTGGTGTGGTGCTGTAGTAGTCTGGCAGCCGCCCCCGGCCCCAGGTATCGGGCAGCTAGTGGATGTGGACATAGCCAGCAGGAGATGCATAAGGGCAACCGGATGGTGTGAGGACGCAGAGCGCCGCTGAGTCTGAGGCGCACTTAAGACGACCGTGTGCAGCTGCTGGCAACAACACTAGGTCGACGTCATGCCTGGGGTGTGCCACCCGCTGTCACTCAACTTGACGGCCCCACCTGTCCACGAGCGGGCAAGCCAGGGATCCGCAAAGGCTGGATGATGGATTAAGGCTCTGCACAAGCTTCCAGATCCTCCTGGTGGAACACTTGCCAACCTCCCTCGGAATACAGCAGCAGCTCAGCTGTTTACTATTTACACCTGGGTTCCTAGGGCAGATGAGGTACAGCAAGCCTATTCCTTTCGAAAGTTTTGAATAGTAAAGCAATATTACTAGCCACATTTTATGATGAGGCAAATAAGCCCAGAAATGTATGTCTCTTTCAAAGTAACACATCTTGTTGGAGGGGAGGCTAGGATTCAGACCTGAATGTATCTGACCCTAAACAAACAATGGGGCTGGCTGGGATGAGACCCTTCCTTGGTTAGGTTCCCAGCAGGAGTGGGGGAAAGATAAAAAGGAAAATAAACAATTGCAGTATAGGGTGAAAAATACCTTGACCACAACAGGGAGGGCACACAGCTTTCTGAAGAAGTCATACCTAGGCTAAATAAAGGATGAGTGAATGCTGTTAGATAGGGGAAGCTGCAGATTGAGAAATCAAGAGAATCCTGCCCTTTTATCTATCACAGCTAACTAAGGAAAGGTGTGGGGGGGGTGGCGGCTGGTCTTTTAGCTATCTGGAAGGGAAGTGTCTAGTCTTGAGATAAAACTCTTTGTTGTAGGTAAGTACAGTGATAAAGTAGGCCACAGAGAGGTGGTGAGAGAGTTAAGTACTAAGTCTAGTGTCTATAGACACGGAAATCTGAACTTTCATCCAGTTTGACTTTCTCAAAATCAGCTCTGTCCCCTCTGCTCCTCAAAATTAAGTGTAGTACCTGACCATATGCATTTACCAGTATTATCTCAGCTATGGCTTCATCAGAATTTCCTTTAGCTTTAATTTTATCCCTCCTTTTAAAAAAAGATAGTATTTTACAAATCAATGGTTCTCAAACTTTAATGTGCATGTAAATCACCTGGAGATCTGATATACTAGGTTGGGGGTGAGATACTGGATTTTAAACATAGTCCCAGGCAATGCAGATGCTGCAGATTCTCAGAATTACATTTCAGGCAGCAAGAGTAGGAATGTTTAATTGTTCTAAAAAAGGTTTTGGAGCATCTAAGTGGTGCATGCCTAAATGAAGTGCATTAATGATACTGGATAACTGGGGCTGGAGTGGCGATTATGGCACTTGCCTGGCATGTGTGAGTACTCAAGTTCAAACCCTAGCACCACATACACAATGAAACCTTGGAGCAACGAAAGTCACAAGAAAAACTAAATGAAAAATTGTTTCTTGCTCTCTCTCTCTTAAAAAAGAAAAAAAAAAGACTGGAGAGTAAAGCTTGGGAGGGAGCAGACTGTAGAAAGTCATTTGATAAATCAGCTTCTAAGCAAGGTCAGGAAGTAGTCTGATGGGGGAGGCATAGGATAGAGGACTATGAGATTGAAGGTGGGAAGTCCAGCAATAGTGAAAGTGGGTGGGCAAAAGGGCTATGGGGACAAAGATAAATGGATAAGATTCAGATACAAAGAAGAAAAAGGACAAGATGAGTGGTTAAGAGTAGGGTGAGGGAAATGGAGATAAGCCAGAATACTTCCCACCAATCTTCTGGTTTGTCAGTCTTGGTAGCTAGAATGCTAATATAACAGGGAAAACAAGAAACGGGGCATATCTTATATTGGGGAATGAATAGTGTATGTGGAATGCTCAGGCAAAGCACAATAAGGAGCTAGATATACTGGTGTGAAATTCATAGGGAGAACTCTGGCTAGAGCTTCATATTTGGGTGGACTGAAATGTAAGAGTATGAGATGAGATCACTTTGGGAGAAGATACAGTGTAAGACAAGTCCTAAGCACATCAACATTTATTTAAGGAGGACGATTTACCAAAACAGACCCAGGAAAAGCAGTCAGAAACAGATCTAGGAGAAGTTTTCCTGAAGGATCCATGTGTAAGTGAGGTCTTCCTTCTAAAAATCGCTACTACAAAACAACAGCAGCAGTTATCACCACTGTAAGGATTATTGCATACAGCTAACTTTTAGGAGACACTGGGTACTTCAAGAGTTGTAGAACTAGAAAACAGGTTGTTGGCTTTAAAGTGCAAGCCAGATTCTTCATCCATGTAACCTGGATGAAGGAACAAAATTTAAATCAGAGAGTGAACACTAATTACTCACTAAATACGGAAGCTTAAAAATAACCATGCCCAGGTCCCACTCCAGAGATCCTATTAAACCTATAAGGCTTTACCACTAGGCAAATTGCTTGGATTCACAGCAATACCATCAAGATGCACTTGCCTAGCATATGTGAGACCCTGAGTTAGATCCCCAGCACTGTGAAAAAAATAAAAGGAAAACATAGGTATGCAGTTAGATCAGTTGATTCACGATCTTGTTTTCCAAATTAGGTCTTGAATCTCCAGCTCATGCCCTTACTGGGGAGGTCTTAACACACTCAAAAGAGTTTTTTTTTTCCCCAGGGCTGAGGACCGAACTCGGGAGGCCTTACGTGTGCTAGGTAAGCGCTCTGCCACTGAGCTAAATACCCAACCCCCACACTCAAAGAGTTTTAAACTTAAAAACACTTTTTTCCTGGGGCTGGAGCGGCAGCTCGGTGGTTACGGCGCTTCCCTGGCATGTGCAAGTTTGTGAGTTCAAACCCCAGCACCACGTACACAACAAAGTGTCAGAACAATGAAAGCCACATGAAAAACTAAATAAAGATTGCTTCTCTCTCTCTTTCTCTGTCCCTTCTTTAAAAAAAAAAAAAAAACACTTTTTTCTCATTTTCTAAAGGAGACAGTGAAGGTGAAGGAAGAAGCTACCCTCAGAAAATGACAAATCAGGGCTGGAGCGGTGGCTCAGTGGTTATGGCGCTTGCCTGGCATGCACAAGGACATGGGTTCAAACCCTGGCACCATGTACACAACGAGGTATTGGAGCAATGAAAGCCACATGAAAAACTAAATAAAATAGATTCTTTCTCTCTCTCTCACTGACCCTCTCTCTTTAAAAAAAAAAGAAGAAGAAAATGACAAATCATCAAAGGTAAATATAAAATGCAGCATTATCAGCTTTTCAGCCCAGGACAGGGTCCATTGGGAAGATGTCACAACTAGCCGTATTTCTCAGTACAAGTTCTTGTTAGAGAACAAGATGTTCAGAAGTTGTTTTACTACAGGCTCGTTTGCCTCTTCTTGGGTTTACAATGAGGTCCAAAGGTCTTCAACAGTAGAACAGAAACATGTTTACCAAGTACTCCTCTGGCATGAAACTATCGGCAGCTTTTCTCCTCCTACAAGCTAACTCGAACTAAGGACAGTCCCCTTGTGTACTAGTTATGAGGTTAGGAAGAGGATTTGGCCAGAATCTATACAAAGTCCTAAAATTTCTTACCTCTGGTTAGGAGAGGCCACCATTGGCTGTCCAACTCTCTTCTTCGGTCTGGTTAGCTGAGATGATGTAATTTCCCCTTTGAGAGCAGGGACTGAAGAAAGCAGACTGGCCTATAAAAAGGCAAGTCAGCACACTGTAGCCACAATAGGTTTAAAGGGTCTTACAACATCAATAATTTTATTGATGGTGGAATTTTATTACATTGAACACTATTTGAAATAAGTGGGTCTGGAAACCTAAATGATATAATTTTATTCCTTGAAAGAACTGTTACTCTAATGAAGTTTCAACTGTGTCTTAGCAGGATGTTTCTTAATGACTTGAGGGTTCATTACAGATATGCAAGGTTTCCTTCTGCCTCCACTAAAATCTCAAAATCAATACTTGTCCCCAGAATAGCAGGGTATTTTTCTACATCAGAACCAAACTTCCACACTATAAGCATTTTAATGGTTTCCAGTATTCCCATACCTTATATTCTCACATTTGCAAGAAAAAGGAGAATATTTATGTTAGAACTAGAAGACTCTTTTGAGTTCATTTAAGTTGTTTCATTTTCAGATGAGGAAAGCAAAGCCCTGAAAGGTGAAATGACTTGCCTAAAGTCATAGCTTCAGGTGGGAAAAATGAAAACAGAATTTAGGCTTCTGACTCTTGTTCCACCATACCCGTACTGCCTCCCCCCATATACCCTTGTATATTTTGAAAGTAATCAAGTTCTTACCTGAGCTAGGTTTTATCCAATGTTCAAGTTGGTAAAATAGCAGTAAAGTAATGCCAGGAAGAGGCAGGCAGAGGAAGAAGAGATTATAGCAGGCTAAATGGGGTTGGGAGTAAGCTACCAGGATCCAAATAGAAAGGAAGGGCGGGCTGATAAGAGGGGAGGAGGGTATCCTAAGGAACTACTTCCATTGTACAACTTGTGTTTCCTCCTAATTTTCCTAGGGTTTCTTCCTCCTTTTATCCTTATGGGTTCTAATTCCTGACTGGATATGAAATTTCTTGTTTTGATGTCTTCTAGGTATAGATTTAAGGGTTCCTCCAGACTGAATTGTCTGAATAATATATTTGAATTAATATATTATTGATAGTTACAACAGAACCAAACTCAAATTTCTGTCCCACTAAATGATTTACTTAATATTACCTCTCACTAGTATATATTTCATCAAGAGTAGTTTCATTCATTTCACTGACTTTAGGTGATTATTTTTGTTAGTGGTAAATGGGAAGAACAAGAAATGTAGGTGATCTATGGGATTTTTTTTCCCCTCAAGCTCAGGTGGTCTCTTGATAATACTTGATGAGGTTATTAACCACTACAAAAGCAGTAACTTCAACATAAGTGATACCTTTCAAAATCCATTAAACATAGAAAATAAGAAATGAGCTCACTAATCTTTCCTATACATACAATAATATGGAAGACAAAAGAACAGATTACGTCTAACACAGATGTTCTGATATCACGTATCTGATATGGTACTGGCTTTAGGACCTGGGCAAAGATTAAGAATTCCTGTTATGAGAGTAGAAAGGTGCTACTTGTACAGTTTGCCCCTAATTATTCCTCTTTTTCTGTGTATCCTTTTTGGCCTTCTCTGTCCACCCCAAACATTTTCATATTTTTTTTATATTGCTTATACATAAGAACAGGAGACTCAACTACATTAAAACACAGATTTATGATTATACTTTTCAGTGGGATGATTTTTCCTTCTCTATTGCATCAGATTCTTGACATACCCTATGGTTTCACCAACCCATTCCAGTGTTTGTGTTAAGCTTGTTAAACATACTGACTCTTTATACTTGGGACCATGGAAATAAGCCCAGAATGAGTCAAATATTTATGAACATTACTTAGCTGATTCAATAATACAACAGAGTAACAGGAATTGTCCCAACTCAAATACAATTTAAAACACCCATAACCAAATACATCTTTTAGATTAAAAAGTCAGGAAGCAGAAAAGGAACCTGAAGTTGGTGATTTGCGTGTCCCCAAATTTGTTCAGTGTTAACCAATTTAAATCCAAAAGTTCTTACTGACATATTCATGATCCATAAGGAATGAAACTTCTGAGTAGCCTATATGCTAAAGTCAGATAAGATACATTGCCAAGGCTTGAACTTTCTCGCATATAAAATGATATGAAAGACAACAGGGAACAGGAATATTTAACACAATAAATAGATAGCAAGTTTTAAAAGTGCTTTTTCAAGGCAGACTCTGAAGTGTAAAATGTGAGAAGCATGTTACATAACAATCTGGTTCAGTATGATTGTGGATTGGGCAGTACCTCCATGACCACTGAAAGGATCACACCCCACTTCTAAACACTGTTCATCTTTTTATTGAATATTCTGGTAAATATTTCACATTAATACAGGCTACATTAAGTAGAGCCATTATATGACAAGAAATTTACTCAACTTTTTCCTTTTCAGTATGTAAACAATTATACATGTATTTACCACCCTAAAAGGCTGAAACATGTAATCATCTAATTCTCTTCTGCATACATAGCATTCGGTATGTTTAGCCAAAAGCACTAAGTTCATCTGATCTTAAATTGAAAATGGCTAAACTAACCAGAGAACATAATCAGATGGATAGGAAATCAATTTGTTCTTATACAATGGGAAATAAAATTTCCATTGCTAAAGCCTTAGAGAAAATTTCTTAGGCACATTAAAAAAAGAAAAAAAAAAAGTTCCCCAGGGTTCTTCCAAGGTCATAGATTTCTCAAGGCTAAAGAGTAAAGACCTTCTAACTTAGTTGACATATTTGAGATGCATGTTTCCAATATGAGGTGCCCACGTGCCAGGCCAAATCTGAAAAGGGGGAGGAAAAATTGGAATTTCTAATTAGGAATCTTCAGACATTTACAAAACGAATATAAAATGCAATGGCAATTCACTGTTTTTGCCTAGGAAGGATACACATACATGAAACAAAATGTTTAGTAGCATCATCTTGATATTGAAAAAAACTTAATTCAGGTCAAGGTGGTCTGTCATGACTTTTGACTCTTAGAACTTGTACTATGCACAGCATTGAATGACATGGTAAATCTGAAAAATGAAAGAGCATTGAGCCCATTTTACCTGCTGTGCATCAGTGCATTCAGTTGAATTTTGGATAACTTTTATCATAGGGTTCCAAGCAGGATCTGGGTTATGAAGCCCATTAAATAATGGACCTCCAGGAACATCAGCAAGCTGAGGATGAGAAGGTATTATGGTTCCTCCATACATGGAAATTGGCAGACCCTAAAACAGCCAAAAAGGTTCAATTGCAAAATGATTATATGTAATGATTCCATAATACCAGCTTAGACCTCTCCAGTTTTCCTTCACTTGGATAACTTTAGAGGATTCTGAAAGTACAGTGTGGCACAGTACTGACAAACCAAAAAATGTTTATCTCCATCTGCAAATTTTTCTTATTTTTTTAAAGAGGGAGGATGACAGAGAGAGAAAGAGAGAGAGAGAGAGAGAGAGAGAGAGAGATCTTATTAGTTTTTCATATGACTTTCATTGCATTGATACGTGGCTGTGTACAGGGGGTGCTGGGGTTCAAACCCGTGTCCTTGTGCATGCCAGGCAAGCACTGTAACTGCTGAGCCACTACTCCAGCCCCTGTCTGCAACATTTTTCAACAAGGTAAAACTAAATATAGTGTGAAATCATTGGGAGATTTCCGTTATTAGATGAAAACATAATACCCTCAACTTTCTCCTATCTTAGTTTCATGAATAAGCTTATACTAGGAAGAAAAGGATAAAGCTACATGAATGCTTATAGCTATAATCTGGCTTTATAGCAGCCAGGAAACTGTCAGTGCAGACAAGAAGGCATCAGAGAGGTCACAGTCAGCTTTTTAGAGAAGCAGAGCCTGAGCCCTTCCTCAAAGTTGTGGTATAACACAAAAGCAGAAAAAAAAAAATCACCAAGGTGTTTGAGGGCAGTGTAGACACTATCACCCACTATTGAAATTAAACAAAAGATATGGCAGTCATGGAAACAAAAGGGACACTTATTTCAATACAAACTACTCCTTAACCTGTGGCTATATTGGCTGTATCAAACAATTTACAGTGATGTTTGTCAACTTACTTTAGAAAAATCCACAAAACTGCTTGCCATAGGCTGGTGAAAAATGTTAGAGGGGGCCACCATTCCAGAATCATCTCTTTCCATTGGTTGATGCTGAGAGAATGTGCTTGGGTCTGATAATTGCTGATGCATTGGATGGTTCCCTATCATAGACTGCGACCAGCCAGATAAGCCTTCTGGAAAGAATTGAAAAGAGGGTTTGATATTTATTTGGATAAAACAATAAACCATTATCACTTTATTCTTTCTTCATATCAACTTTTATCAAAATAAAGTCCTCTGAAGAGTTCAGGGAGGGGCTGGAGCGGTGGCTCAGCGGTTTCAGCACTTGCCTGGCAAGCATGAGGACCCAGGTTCAAATTCCAGCACCATGTACACAGCTAAGTGTTGGAGCAAGAAAGGCCATGTGAAAAACTAAATAAAGTTGTTTCTCTCTTTCTCTGTCTCTCTCACTGTACCTCTCTCTTAAAAAAAAAAGAGTTCAGGGAACATTCATCACCATCTTGCAAGAAAAAAAAATCCACCATCAAGTTCCTAGAATGCTGGATGAAGTCCTCTGAATACACCAAACACTTTACTGAAATAACTCAAATGAATGTCCTATTCTACAATGGAAAGCTTGAGAGAGAAAGGAAGCTCACTTTGAATCTTCATTTCTGATCAGCTCTATATGTCACCCTAACTAACATTCTAGACTCTTGAAATTCGACTGAATTCCTTAAATGTATAAATACCCATAGCTGATTGTTCGGCACAGGGACTCAGTTCGTTTTGTTTTGTTTTTAAAGAGAGAGAGAGAGACAGAAAGAATCAATTTTATTTAGTTTTTCATGTGGCTTTCGTTGCTCTAACACTTTGTTATGTAAGTGGTGCTGGGGTTTGAACCTGAGTCCTTGTGCATGTAAGACAAGCACTATAACTGCTGAGCCATGGCTCCAGCCCCAATTTTTTTGGTTTTTGAGGGACTAACTTTTTAATGGCAAACTTATACAACTTACTTGAGCTATCCCTGCAGAGAGAGGGTAAGGTAATTGTACCTGACACAGCATTGACACCAAATGACCAGATTCCACTGTGTCCAACAGGAGCAACAAAACTGGTTCCCACAGGAGCTTGTGCAACAGAACCTCCTTGCCGTATCCGGGCTAGTCTCTCTGTTCCAATTGGAGGAGGTATCTTTCGATCTTGACTGGCATTTCCTCCTTTTGGTTGGCCCAATGTTGGTGGGGCAGAAGTGGCTGAAAGAGGTGAAGATGATCCCGAAGAAACAGATGGAATAGGAGAGTCACCTGGTGGCAAAATATTTCTCTATTGTTTTATTACATATAAACACTATAGGAATATGAGAAACCTTGTTGGAAAAATCTATTCCACAACACAGGTTCTGTAAAGAAAAATTTCATTTCATAGATCATTCAAATGAGAATATATAATTTCAAAACATTATCCTGGACTATTTCTACCTATAATAAATATAATAAACAAACAGTAAAAAAATTTTTCCTAGTTAAACAAGACTAGAAAGGAAGAGGACCATGTTTAGTTTAGTTCTAAAAAATGTTCTCAAAACATAGTCTAGTCACATTTTAAATTAATTCAAGTATGGCAATGTTTAATAGTACCCAGCTTATTATGTGGAAAACACTTCTGTATTTTTAATTCTTTCTCTTTTTCCCTTTTTATGTTCCCCCCCTTTTCTCCATAAAGAAGAAAGGATAAATGTTATCAAAGCATTGTAGGATTCAATTGACAGTTATGTTTCTTAATCGGACTTGTCCAAAAGTCCAATACTAATTACCTCACCATACTCATTAAAGGAAAAAAAAACAAATAATAATCAATTCCAAATACTTCATCTCTTCTAAATACTAAAATAAGCAACTCAGAACAAAGGAATACTTACAAAAGGCAATAATACATTCATAAAATGTAAAAATAAATGAGAAATCACTCCAAACTGACCATATACATAAATCAGTTTCAAGATTTGAGAAATTATTTTAGTGCCTCCACAGGGTCCTTTTGTAAAACTATCTTTATCTTTTTTTCCTCCCAATACTAGAGATTGAACCCAGGGGTACTCTACCACTGAACTATACCCCCAGTCCTTTTAACTTTTAAAATTTATTTTCACAGTACTGGGAATTGAATGCAGGAGCACACTACCATGGAGCTATACCTCCACCGTATTTTGAGACAGGTTGTTACTAAATTGCCCAGGCTGACCTTGAATTTAAGATTCTCCTGTCTCAGTAGACTGAGGACTACTGTGCCTAGCTTTGTATTACCTCTTCTTGATTAAGAATAGCTTGACCTTTCTTAAGTTTTCTACCCTATAAATGCCTGATAATTTTTTGATATGGCTATAATACAAACCTTGGGAATCTGCATACTGTTTATTTTTCTAAATTTATAACATGTTTCTTGAAATAAATGGCTTAATAACTTATCAAGATTCTATGGAAAGAGTTTCTCCAGGATTCCTACATGAGTTTGAGGTGCTTGTCCATGGATGGGGAGAAAAATGCTGTCTGTTGAAACTAGGAGTCCCAACAGGAGCTGGCCCTTGCAGGAAAACCCTTGTTCCTGGTATGCCGGAAAAACTTGTCAGAGGAGCAGAAGAGGAAGATGGGGAGCTGCCTGATGGGTCAATGGATGGTAATCCTGAAATAAAATAGGTTCAAGATATCCAATTAGCCAAGGCTTTAAAACAGAAAGTCCAAGGTTACTTTTTTTTTTTTAATGAAAAAAGGATGTGGTTTATTTTTGCAGATCACAGTAAAAAGAACCCAGTTATATGATACTGTATGGCCAAACCTACTTTTTCCTTACAATCAGAAGAATATCATCTAACAGTTCTAAATATAGGAAAGAGTCCAGTGTTTAAGAATGGAAGTCACCTGAATTAATGCTCTGAATTAAAGCTTTTATTCTGAGAACCTATTGAGATTAAGTGGTACCCATCAAAAACATCTACATTTCTTCTTGTGGAAAATCTCAAAGGTTTTTGTTTTATAAAGCTATAGTTACTTCCTATGGAAAATGAATAACAAAATTATCAATTTTTCTTCCTCACAAGGAGGAAAAGCATACTATTAAACTAAGGAAAAATTTAGTATTCTTATAAACAAAATCAACAATTGCAAACTATTCCAATGTTTCTATTTAGTTTGTATAAATCTGAACATAGCAGCCTTCTCAAATTCCATTGATTTCTCTGTAGAATGTATTAGGGAAAACAAAGATCTGAGAAAGAATTATAGGTGGTCATTTCAGGAAAATGTAGTTGTTATCAATATAAAAATTTGTCAAAACTTCTCAAGCAGGTCTGATTTTCAAATGATTAATTTCCCTATCATTAAAAAAATAGCTGTAAGATGTAATTCACACACCATATAATTCACCCATTTGAAGTAAAAAATTCAATTGATTTTAGTATAGTAATTCACAGGGTTGTATAGCCATCACCATAATCAATTTTAGAACACTTCTGTCTCCCCTAAAAGTCCATATCCATTACCTGTCACTCACCAGCCCCTCATCCCTGTGTCCCCACTTTTTTGTTTCATTTTTTGCAGTTCTGGGGATTGAACCCAGGGGTACTCCACCTCTGAGCTATATCCCTAGTCCTTTTCATTTTATTTTAAGACAGTGTCTCACTAAGTTGCCCAAGCTGGCCTTGAATTTGTGATCCTCCTATCTCAACCTCCTGAATCACTGGGATTACAAGTATGCGCTACTACACCAAGCCGCTATATCCTCAATTCTAATCAACCACTAATCTACCTTTTGTTTGTATGGATTTGCTTAGTCTGAATTTATCATATAAATGGAGTCATATAATATTTGGTCTTTTGTAACTGGTTTCTTTTTCTTTTTTAGGGGTGGGTGGGTACTGAGGATTGAACTCAGGGGCACATATTCACTGAACCACATCCCACATCCCCTGAGGATTTGTAAGTTTGAGGTCAGCCTCAGCAACTTAACAAGTCCCTGTCTCAAAATAAAAAATCAGAAGGGCTGGGGATGTAACTCATTGGTAATGTCCCTGAGTTAAATTCTCAGTATCAAACCAAACAAAACCAAACAACTAAAAAAGAATGTGAGGTCAAGTTTTTAAATCCTGGATCCCAGAAGGAAAGTCAAAGATGAATATTTGTTTTTGCCTTTTTTTTCTTCTTCTTTTTTTGGAGAATGGGTCTCACTATGTTGTCCCAGGCTCACCTCAAACTCCTGATCCTTCCACCTTTGTCTCCTATGTAGCTGGGAACACAGGTGTGCAGCACCATGCCTAGTTTAAGAAGAATACTTTCTATCACAGCTTAAGTACTGACAATAAGCAATTTTTTCACCCTGTGGCTTCTGAAAATCTTTACTAGTTTCCCAAAATGAAAATTTACAACATATGCCTAATTATAGAAAAAAAGAGACCATGGATGGTCTTAGGGAGAAATATTTCTGCTTCAAAGACTTCTCTTGTCTTTGAACAACTTTACCTGAAAAGACAAGGAAATGGAACAAATCTGAAGTGAAAATTAAGGCTACACCATATCCATAACTCATATTTTAAATAACACAGATTAATAGCTTATAACTAGCAACAAGGTATCATGCAGAGCAGTGCTGTTTTCCAACTAGAAGAGATATGCTAAGTGAAAATAGAACTTTCTCTCTCTCTCTCTCTCTCTCTTTTTTTGTACTGAGGACTGAAGCCAGGGGCACTCAGCCACTGAGCCACATTCCTAGCCCCCACCTTTTTTTCTTTTTGAGAGAGGGTATAAGTTGCTTAAGTTGCTCAGAGCCTCACTAAATTGCTGAGCCTGGCTCTGAATTTGCAATCCTCCTGTTTCAGCCTCCTAAGCCTCTGGGATTACAGGCATGCACCTCTGTACCTGGCTCTAATTTGTTTTTCTGAATAGCACATATCAGACTAAAATATGGCTCTGAAACTCTAGAAAATAGACTTTGGTTTTTCCAAAAATCTCCAAACTAACAATGGGTTCAAATCTATATCTATTTTTTCTTATAATGCCTCAGTAGCTAATTTCTAATCTAAGTTTCTTTTAAAAATAAGAGCCCATGCCAGGCACAGTGGCACACACCTACAATTCCAGTGGCTTGACAGGCCAAGGCAGGAGGATTTCAAGTGCAAAACCAGCCTTAGGGAGATGGAGTGGCTGCTTAGTGGTTACAGTGCTTGCCTGGCATGCATGAGTACGTGGGTTTGAATCCCAGCACCATGTATACAACGAAGTATCGGAGCAAAGAAAGCCACATGAAAAACTAAATAAAATAGACTCTCTTTCCCTCACTGTCCCTCTCTCTTAAAAAAAGAAAAAAAAAATCTAGCCTCAGCAATGTAGCAAGACCCTGTCTCAAAATAAAAAGGACTGGGGACATGGCTCAGTGGTTAAGCACTCCTAGGGTCAATCTCCAGTATCCTGCCCTCCACTCCCCCACCAAAAAAGAGCCAATAAATGACTGGATCTCTTCAAATAGCAGCATATAATATAAATAATATAGAGTACCATTAAGTAATATAAATTATAGACTGGTACCTAAACACTTTTATAACTCTAACTTTTAAAATCTAATAAATCACGGTGATTTTTAAAGTCTATAAATTTGGAATCTTTGAAGTATTCCATTAGTCATTTTTACTAACATAATCAGATACAAATCCCAAGAAAATGGACCAATACAAGGTATTACCTTATTATGAAGATCAGAGAATATAAAACAACTTATTATATGTGAGTGATTTACCTACAGCTACTTTTTTGTCCTACTATTTATTACACACTCTCATTTTTTTAAGGACATGCCATATTAGGTACAAAAATGCTTTATTATTATCTTAGAATAAGGTTAGGCTGGGAGAGCCCCCAAATCAAGCTATAGCAATACTTACCAACTGGACTAGTAGAAACTCGCTGGGAAGGTGGTCTGAAGCCAGGTGCCTTGGAGTTGTCAGGGTGCACATTTTCCAAGTGTCCAAGTACAGAGTTACCCAGAAATGCTGACTGAACAGTGAAAGAGGCATCTGTAGCAACTCGTGAGGACAGAGGACCATCTCCCCAACCCTGGTTAGGTGGCACCTGACTGCTGTCAAAAAGGCTACTGAAGTGATTAAAAAGTGTAGCTGGGCCAAATGTAGGTTGTAAAGATTTGTTTGCTGTGTTTATATGCATCTGAGAACCATTCATAATGTTTACAGCTGAAGACAGCTGCACTGCAGCTGGTGGGCCTTGAGGTGGTGTTAAAGGAACTGGATTTGTAACAAAAATAGATTGGGGATCCTGGTGTATGGCTGCATTTGGTACCACTGAGTAAAAAGAACCTCTGGGCTGTGTTCGATGAGAAACTCGAGGTGCTGGTACAGCTAACTGAGGTAAATGACTGGTATCCTGATTATCAGCAGCAACCAATCTGGGTGATGCCAAAGTCAATGGAGCAGGTTCTGAGTTAGAGGCAAAAGGCATTGACATGGGACTTAAATCAGATACATTGGATGGCTGTGCTTCCTCCTGTGTGTTATTGGAGGGAGGAATGGGACTACTGGATGGGTGAGTTTCTGGAGCTCCTGGGGTGTTGCTGGCAGAGCTACTACAACTATTTGCAGTTGGAGATGGGGTACATAGGTTTGTCATGGGTTGGTCCGGTATAGGCATTTTTTCTTTGGGAGGTGGCAAGGCAGAGAAAGGCTCCATCTTTTGTGAAGAAAGCTGTGCTTGAGAAGTTGCAGGTAGAAATGTGGTGGGGACTTGCCCACTAGTGACAGGTGCAGAGGAGACAGAAGGCAAGGAACTACAAGTGCTTGTCACAGAAGAAATCACTGTTGCTGGAGGACTCGTCTTAGGCACACAGGCAAACAACTGCTTTCTGACTGATGAAGGAGTCCGGGTATTAGTCACACATAGTTGCTGACTAGCAGCAACTACAGAAGAGACAGTGATAGGACAATTTGCAGTAGCTAGTCCTGGAGACTCTGATGATAACACAGTTCCATTCTGGTTTGGTAGACGGGTGGTACTGTTATGCTTTGGAGAGCTATTTGTATTGCCAGGATTCACAGGTCTCACTGGAAATGGTCCCCAAGTGTTAGGAGAAGGTGAGAAGGTTCCTCCAAACTGGGCCATAGGTAGGCGAGGGTGCCGAATCTGTTGCATAGTTTGAGCAGCCAACAGAGCAAAATGAGGGTGGGGATAAGCCAAGGGAAGAGAAACTGGGAAAGAAGAACGTACATTTGTTGGTACATTCTTATTAAGTTTATTAGTGGGCTGGAACGTTGATAATGTTGTTGCCTGTGACGTTACAAGAGTTGGAGCACCCAAGGGAAATGCATTTTTGCTGGAAGCTGCTGTGGTGCCTACTCCAGATGAGAAATTTGCATGAATGGATTTGGTGCTGGCAGGTGTTCTGATATGGTTTTTAGGAATCAAGTCTTCCAGTTCCTTAGCAGGATCTTGTATAAGTGCATTGATAAGCTGAACTGCATATCTTGTTGATTCTGTACCACCCCTGGAGAAACAAACAAACAGAAACAAGACCAAAAACATTAAAAAATTTTTTAAAAAGGCATTCTTAACATCAAATAGAATTCTTCAATGTATTATAACTAATAAAAGAATGCGTCTAAAAAAAAATGAATGCTTCTTATAAAATTCCAAGTCAGAAGTAGTAATATAAATTCTTTACCATTACCTTATTGTTATCATTCTCTCGCCATTCTTATCTTTTTGTTTATCCACATCAATGTGGGCACCAGTAACATCTTGTATTGCAGTGATGTTGCATCCTCCTCTTCCCATTATTCGGGACACCACTGAGGCTGGAACAGACAATTTCTTTGACCTATAAAATGAGGACTAATTATGAGCTTAAGAAATTAAATATCAAAAAAAGATGTCTCAGTAGGTCAGTCGATGGACATTTATAGAATAATATTTCTCAAACCTAAAGGAGGAAATTATGAGTTTTTATTTTAGAAACTGATCTCTTTTATAATACTGAATTTAATTAGGCAAGTTAAAACTTACATTGCCATTTAAACAAATTATATTTAACTCACTCATAATCCAAGCATTCAAATCTGCTGAACATCACATATATAAACTAAACTGCAAGTACCATGTACTGACTCTAAAATAAAATACTGCATACCATATTAAATGCCATACTGAATATTATGTTAGCCTATTCATTTTAAACCAATATCAACAACTCATACATAGCAATAAAAAAGTCTCACATTCAATCTACATAAAGAACAACTCATAGGTTATTCAAAAGAGCCAACATTTGTTGTGCCATATAAAATACAAAACACAAAATTTATGAATGGCTTCTAATTTTGCTTTAGCATATTCTAGATTTAGTATGGCACTGTAGTTCACAATAATGTTCCTGAATTATTCATTACTTAACTAGGTAACCATCTTGCATGAAAAGAAAAACTTGTATGATCTACGAGAGTTAAAAAGATGGGGCTAGTCCTATTTACCTTCGCACAACTTCTTTCCACCCTTCTTCTCTTTTCTGACCCCTTTTAGGACTAGTGAGATTCAGCTTTATGTTTGGAGAGCTTAATGGCAATGACACTGACTTATAGCTTGTTGACAAGGAATTAGAATTCACTTCACCTTCAAGTCTGAGAAAAGAGAAATATCAAGCTCAACAAAAGATAAATTTTAAGATAGAAACTCATGAGATTATTCCTTTATAGACAAAGTTAAGCTGACATATTTGAATTTCAGTTTGGCATATCAAATAACCAAGTCAGAAAAATAGAAATAGAGCAGAGTCCATCATCTATTTTAGTATAAAAATGAATTCAGAGAAGCCAAAAGTTAGACCAAAATCAATAAAAATGACATAATAAAATCAAGGCACGCTAATATTTTCAACTTCACACTATGAAGCTTATAAAAGTTTCTAACAATCTTAGTTTTTTTTATTTGTGTGTTTTGTGGTATAGGGGACTAAACCCAGGGCAGCACTCTACCACTGAACTATATGCCCTGACCTTTAATTTTATAGTATTTTTATTTATTTTTTTTAGACAAGTTCTCAATAAACTGCCCAGGCAGAGCTCAACCTTGCAATCCTCCTGTCTCAGCCTACTGAGTTGCAGGAATTACACACAGGTATTCACCACCAAGCCCCATGTAAAATCTTAACAAGTACATGATTAAGAGGACACAGGTAAATTTTAGTTTTGAATATTGAAGAAAATGTAGACTTAAATTGTTTACTGCAACTTGTGTTTGGATAACATACTTCACATTCTTGTGCCATGCATGAAAAAGGAAAAGTGAATGTAGAGTAGGAAATCAGAAAAATTTACCGTGTTTGAGTTTTGGAAGCAGTAGTAATTGTCTTTTCTTCTTGGGAATTAAGGAGTAGTGATGGGTACCTCCTGTCACTAGTGGAGTTCACATCCACAGTGAAATTTAACTCTTGGCTTTTACCACCACTACTACTCTCGCTGTTGCAGTCTGTACTGTCCAAATTATCTGAATCACTATTCCCACCTGTACCACCACCTCTAGGTTCTCCATTTATTTTATTTTTATCTGCCTTTTGTTGTGCTAAAGATATATGTTGTTCTGGTAAAATTAAATGTGCTGTGGGAGGGGTCTCTTTTGTTTTATTCTTCTTATTTTTCCGATTGGTGCTGGGAGTTGTGACCACGTTGGCCCTTTTTTTCCCAAATACATTTGTGAATGTTACAGATGTTGCAGAAATTCCAATTGTGGTGGTGGTGGTTGCACTAGGAGGTTCTATGGGAACTTCTTGCTCCACTGAAATTATAAAAAAAGGATAAAAATCACATTGAGAGTCACAGAGCTCAAAACAAATTGTGATAAAATATACCAAATAATTCAGTCCTATAGGCCAAATTTTCCTTTCACTAGTGTTCACTAATAAAGAAATCCTTACTGCCATTAGAATATACAATATTATAACATTCCTAAGTTGGTATAGAATACATATGCCTCATTAACATTCATAAGATATGAAATGCTAATCTCATGAATAAAAGACCACATATAGTTTGAATTTAGGAAATTTTTCAAATATTATTTTAAAATTGAAATTCAAGTAAAGCAAAATTATTTGTCTACTACAAGTATTGCTAGACAACACCATAAGCAACTTTGAGAGTAATGAACCCAAGTTCTAATGAATATCTGCTCTTGACAGTTTGAATCTAAACCTTAGCTAATGATTTATTCAGAACTGTCTCTCTTCCTAGTTTTTATTTTATTTACTTATTTATTATTTTTTTTAGAGAGAGAAAAAGAATCAACTTTATTTAGTTTTTCATTGCTCTGACACTTAGTTGTATATGTGATGCCAGGGTTTGAACCCAAGTTCTTGGGCGTGCCATGCAAGCACTCCAACCGCTGAACCACCACTCCAGCCCTCTTCCTAATTTTTGATCAGAGGTAAAGAATAATCTGAAGAAAAGCTATTAAACCTCTTATTATGTT
The DNA here is from genome assembly GCA_004027875.1 of Aplodontia rufa. Classification (NCBI taxonomy): domain Eukaryota; kingdom Metazoa; phylum Chordata; class Mammalia; order Rodentia; family Aplodontiidae; genus Aplodontia; species Aplodontia rufa. The sequence continues at coordinate 153,546 of PVKS010000975.1, forward strand.
GCTTTTATTATATACACAATGTTTTACAAGGTGACTTAAATTACAAGTGAACTTCTTCAAATTATGTGCTGGTCTTCCCCTTTCTGTTCCTGTGTCAATTTACAATGTAAAACATTTAAACTTATTTACTATAAAAGTTAGTTATCAATTTCAGATTAAAATAATCTTACTTGGAAACAGAAGAAAATCATGAGAGTGAAAACAAAAGGATTTTATAACTAATTCAAATGAGTAATTTCTTACCGTCTTCATCATTCTCCTCTTCATCCTCATCTTCTGGTAGTTCTGAATTCTCCTTAGGTTTGTTTTCCTCATCTTCCTCCTGTTTCCTTTTCTGCTCCTCTTTTTTCTTTTTTCTCTTTTCTTTTCTTTTCTCTCTTTTAGCAGCAAGAGCCTGCTTTCTGCTCTCTTCTCTTGACTGCAAATAAAGCAAGTACATTATTTTAACAATAACGTAATACTTAAAAGAATGAAGGGCTGGGAGTGGTGGCTTGGCGGTTAAGGTGCTTGCCCAGCATGTGCCAGTACAAGGATTCAAACCCATGTGCACAGCTAGGTGTTGGAGCAGTGAAAGCCATGTGAAAAACTCAATAAAAATTGATTCTGTCTCTCTCTCTCTCTCACTGCCCTTCTCTCTATGGAAAAAAAAAAAAGAATGAAGTGACATTTTTGTTCATGATACATAAGGCTCCCCCATGGATGGCAGTTTCAAAACACATTTATAAATGCAAAAAAAAAAATCATCAAAATTAAAAACTTTTGTGCTTCAAAAAAGCCATCAAGAAAGTAAAAGAACAACCCACAAAATGGGAAACTGTTTTTTGCAAATCGTACATGATGTAAGATATATATATTTATATATATATATATATATATATATTTATATATATATATATATTATGACATAACCCACCAATGAAAAGACAATCCAATTTAAAAAACACTATCAAAACATCAAGTGAAAAATTCTCACTATATTTAGGCTCTGCAAACATGTACTTTAGGAGGAAAAAAGTGTGTATATATACCAAGTATTTATATGCACACATACATATATATACCCCCAACAAAAAGGGCACACAGTTAACAAGCTGCCGAGCAACATAACGAAAGTCTGAAGTATTAGAAAATGAAGTTACTGCTATTTCTATGGAAATTATGCAAAAAGGCTCACAATAAGAATTTGCACATGGAGCTCAGTTCTTCTCCTGGTAATTAAGAAAAGCATTTCTCTTAAAACCATAATTTAGGGGCTAGAATGGTGGCTTGGTGGTTATGGACGGCACTTGCCCGGCATGCGTGAGTACACGGGTTCAAACTCCAGCATCCAGGTACACAGCTAAGTGTTGGAGCAAAGCAGGCCATATGAAAAACAAAATAAAATTGATTCTGTCTCTCTCTCACTGTCCTTCTCTCTTAACAAAACAAAACAAAACAACCCCATAATTTAACATTCTGAAGCACACATTTATTCTTTGAAATTTTTATTTATCTAAATCAGGGCAAACTATGGACTGAGTGGTAAATCCAGTCTGCTGCCTATTTTATATTGCATAAAAGCTGAGAACTGTTTTACATTATTAAATAGTTGAAAAAAATAAGACGACTTTCATGAAATCATAACATTTCATGTAAAAATAATACAAAATTTAAATTTCAGTGTCCACAGCTAAGGTTCTATTGGAACATAGCCATGCTCGTTTATCAATTGTTTATGGCTACAGAGACCATCTGACATGCACATTCTAAAATATTTAATATTTGGCATTTTATAAAAAAAGTTTACCAACCTCCAGTGTAAAAAAGAAAGGGACTGAGGACAGAATGAAGAGACTGTATATTCAGCTAAAAGGTATTTCATCATTCTTTTGTAATAAGAGCATTCTGACTATGTAGGGAATTGCTAACCATATATCCCTGGGTAGTTACACAAAAGCAAAACAAAACAAAAATACAGATATGAAAGGAACCTTAGGAATCATCTAATTTCAAATGTCACTTTATTTGAAAATGAATATATTGTCTGGGGATGTGGCTCAGTGGTAGAATACTTGCCTAGCATGTGTAAGAACCTGTGATGGATTCTAAGCTCCAAAAAAATAAAAACATAAATAAATATAAGATGAATTATTTTTCCTTTTGGCTGAAATCAAGTTTATCATGGAAGTCCTAAAATTTATTTAATTTTCTAGTGATAAGATCTTAAGGTTTATACTTTCATCCCTAATAACAGCAACATGACAATGAATATCTTTACATATTCATATCTCTGAGCATATCTCCATTCAACTTAGAAGAAATTTCTAAAAATGTAAAAGGTAGAGTGAACATATATCCCTTTTTTTGGTATTGGGTATTGAACCCAGGGGCACTTAACCACTAAGTTAAGGCTCCCTAAGCCTGTTTTTGAGACAGGATCTTGCTAAATTGCTGAAGCTGGCTTTTTTTTTTTTTTTTTTTAAAGAAAGAGGGGACAGTGAGAGAGAGACAGAATCAATTTTTATTTAGTTTTTCACATGGCTGTCATTGCTCTGAGACTTCGTTGTGTACGTGGTGCTGGGGTTTGAACTCGGGTACTGGCGCTTGCCAGGCAAGTGCCTTAACCGCTGAGCCACCACTCCAGCCCCAAAGCTGGCTTTGAACTTTCGATTCTCCTGCCTCAGCCTTGCCTGAGTAGGTGGGATTACAGGTGTTCATCACAAAACCCAAATAAGTTCTGTGGTTTTTTCTTTTTTAAGAACTGGTATCAAAATTTTAGCTTCTTTCAAAATGATACTTCTTTTTCTTCAGGTAACCATCAACAAAATATCTTTATGTTAAGCTATCTCTTACATTCTTCAATCAACTCCACACAATTGTGTTATTCTTTTAGTACAAACTCTGGATTCAATATCAACATCTTCATTTTCCAGATGAGCAGACTGAACCTCAGAATAGCATTTCTTTTTTCCCTTTTTTCCATTGTACTACACATCCTAGGATCCTAGCCCTTACTCCTTAATAGGGAATCTTATAAACTTATGGCCCAGATTTTAAAATAAACAAATGGTTTCCAGTAGTTTACTAAATTTCTTCTTGGACTAAAGTTAAAGTCATTTTGGCAGCAGTGTAATTTGGTAAACAGGTAATCTTACTCAAAATTATATGGTTGCAAAATATATATACTTTTTTTTATTTTTAAAGAGAGAGAAAGAGTCAATTTTATTTATTTATTTTCATCTGGTTTTGTTTTTCCAACACTTGATTGTATATGTGGTGTTAGGGTTCAAACCCAGGTCCTCACACATGCCAGGCAAGCACTCTACCACTGAGCCACTTCTCCAGACCCTCAAAATATTTTTTTGAATTATAGTTCAAATTAAAAAAATTGATAGTTTGAGAATCTATTAGCAATTTCCTTTGAATAGCATTTTACTAAGATTATTCTTTATACACATGATTAACATTCTAGCAAATTTTAAACAATTTCTAATATGGAAAATTATTTTTCCCACTCACCTTTTCCAGATCAAGTTCCTTTAAAAGAATACTTGCATTCTTATTTGCTTCTGCAGCCTGCTGGTCTTTAGCCTTCACAATTGTCTCAACACATTGGTGACACTTTTTCAATAGTTCCTACAGTGGAAAATGGAATTATATAAATATAGAAACATGTAACATAGAGACCAAATAAAATGTGAGTAGATGCGAACACACCAAACTCTAGGGGTTAAAGCTGAAACAACTGGGGCTGTAGTGGTGGCTTGGTGGTAGAGTCCTTGCCTTCCATGCACAAGGACCTGGGTTCAAACCCCAGCACTACATATACAACTAAGTGTTAGAGAAACAAAGGCCAGATGGAAAATTGATTCTCTCTCACACTCTCTCTTAAAAACAAAACAAAACAAAAACCTCAAACAACTGAAAATTTGCTAAGCCAAATTAAGACATCCTAATCTCAATGTATTTTATAAAAATTATGATATCTGTCTACTTTGCAAATGGAAAAATTAAAGTACAGAATCCTCACGTATGCAAGGCAAGCGCTCAACCACTGAGCCAGCCCCGAAAAACAAGTTCTAAATTACATTTGTTGGCATATAATTCTACAAAGTACAAAAATGTGCTTTAATAGCATAGTAAACTTACCTTATCTGTAATTGTTGCTATGTATCTCATGCATTCTATATCAGAAGGGAACTGATTGACTTCCTTCACCAAATACTGAACAACTTTTACATGACCCTGTAAGAAACACAACAAAACACACAAAAATCTTTTGAAATTGTGTCTAAAAAAATTTTTTTTTAAAGAATAATACTTCTAGATAGAAAAAAACATGCTCAGGAATATGTGATGTGCCAAAAGATATTCCTTTTTAATTTAATCAATAAAATCCCAAAGAAAATAGAAAAATCTGTTGAAAACAGTATCTCCTAGAACAAATCTTTTAATAAAAAATTTGACAATATGAAATTAACCTCAGCATAAAAGAGAAATTACTACAAACACAAATAAGATTTTTAGATTTCAGGGCTGGAGCGGTGGCTCAGCGGTTTTGGTGCTTGCCTGGCAAGCACGAGGACCCGGGTTCAAACCCCAGCACCACGTACACAACTAAGTGTTGGAGCAACTAAGGCCATGTGAAAAACTAAATAAAATTGTTATAAGAAAAAAAGATTTTTAGATTTCCAAGCATTATTTTGGCTCCACCTTACTATAAACAAGGTTGACTACCAAATTTTTCTGAGCCCTAATACTTGAAACTAGATAGAACACTTTTTAAGTGCCATTATGCAAGACTAAAAGATCTATAATAATTTTTTTTTGCTGTGCTGTGCTGGGGATTAAACCTTGCACATATTTAGGGAAGTGCTCTGCCATGTTAGTCCCTTTTATTTTATTGTGTGAAAAGATCTCACTAAGTTGCCCAGGAAAGAATTTTTTTAAAAGAATTAAGTATAGAGGCTGGAGTGGTGGCTTAGCGGTTATGGTGCTTGCCTGGCATGTGCAAGTACGTGAGTTCAAACCCCAGCACCATGTACACAACAAAGTCTTGGAGCAATGAAAGCCACATGAAAAACTAAATAAAAAGTTGTTTCTCAGGGCTAGAGCGGTGGCTCAGAGGTTTCCACGCTTGCCTGGCAAGCATGAGGACCCCGGTTCAAACTCCAGCACCATGTACACAACTGAGTGTTGGAGCAATGAAAGCCATGTGAAAAAACTAAATAAAGTTGCTTCTCTCTTTCTCTGTCTCTCTCACTGTCCCTCTCTCTTTAAAAATAAAAAAATAAAAAAAGTTGTCCCCCCCCCACCTTTTTTTTTTTTTTTTTTTAGGACTAAGACCAAACTGGGGCCTTGCGCATGCTAGGCAAGCACTCTGCCACTGAGCTAAATCCCCAACCCCTCCCTCTCTCTTTAGGAAAAAAAAAAAACACATAATTTACACTGTTGTCCATTAATAGCTATGATTACCTAGTTTGTGTCAGGCACTGTGAGAAACAATTGTGTACACATAGTGGTAAAAAGATAGTCACAACTCTCAGTCCTCATGGACCTTCCAAAAGATGAAACAGGTATTAATAAAAGGGCAAACATGTTTTAAATATGTAATTACAAATTTGGATAAGTGGAAAAATTCAACTACAAAAGAGAAACCTTTTTCAAATTGGGTATTAGGGGAAGAAGTTGAAAAGTGATATTTAAAATGAGAACTAAAGGATGAGTAGAGAGGTGAGCCAGGTAAACAGCAAGGAATAACATTCCAGGCAAAGAAAACCTGAGCAAAAAGTCCTCAGGCAGTTAAAAAATTTAGTGCATTCTAGGTCACTGACCATACAGTATACATAAGCAAAAAGGGAAGGTAGTATGAATGATTAGTCTGGGGAAGTTAATATGGACCAAATTATGAGGTACTAGTAGGCCAAGTTAAGTAGTTTATCATTAATTGCAATGAGATGGATATTCATGTATTTACTGGTACTGGGTATTGAACCCAGAGGTGCTTTACCACTGAGCTTCATCCCCAGCTTTTTTTTTTTTTTTTAAAGAGAGAAGGACAGTGAAAGAGTGTGAGAGCGAGAGAGAGAGAGAGAGAGAGAGAGAGAGA